>MJUT01030375.1:14823-31242 GCA_002080005.1 Gigantidas platifrons
CAGTGGTTCTTGAGAAGAAGTTTGTTTTACATATTTCCCATAGGGTCGCTATGTTAAATTATGTCCCCCCGCTGGCGGCCATCGGATTTTCAATCGGTCCAAAAAGTAACAACACTTGGTTAGCAGCTTGCAATGATCATTCTTGACAATTTTCAATTCCATCCTCCGTTTAGTATCGGAGAAGAAGATCTTTGAAATTTCAGCTAATCAGAGGGTATTATGGCCCCTGGCAGCCATATTGGATAACTGATCGGAACAAAAAGTAACAACAATTAATCAGAACCTTATCAGGAACATTTCTACCAAGTATGGTTCCAATCCATCCAGTGGTTCTTGAGAAGAAGTTTGTTTTACATATTTCCCATGGGGTCACTATGTTAAATTATGTCCCCCGCTAGTGGCCATCTTGGATTTTCAATCGGTCCAAAAAGTAACAACACTTGGTTAGCAGCTTGCAATGATCATTCTTGACAATTTTCAATTCCATCCTCCATTTAGTATCGGAGAAGAAGATCTTCGAAATTTCAGCCAATCAGAGGCTATTATGGCCACTGGCAGCCATATTGGATAACCGATTGGAACAAAAAGTAACAACAATTGATCAGAACCTTATAAGGAACATTTCTACCAAGTATGGTTCCAATCGATCCAGTGGTTCTTGAGAAGAAGTTTGTTTTACATATTTCCCATAGGGTCGCTATGTTAAATTATGTCCCCGCTGGTGGCCATCTTGGATTTTCAATCAGTCCAAAAAGTAACAACACTTGGTTAGCAGCTTGCAATGATCATTCATGACAATTTTCAATTCCATTCTCCATGTAGTATCGGAGAAGAAGATCATTAAAAATTTCAGCCAATCAGAGGCTTTTATGACCCCTGGCAGCCATGTTGGATAACCGATCAGAACAAAGAGTAACAAAACTTGATCAGGACCTAGTAAGGAACATTTCTGCCATGTATGGTTCCAATCCATTCAGTGGTTCTTGAGAAGAAGTTTGTTTTACATATTTCCCATAGGGTCACTATGTTAAATTATGTCCCCCGCTGGTGGCCATCTTAGATTTTCAAACAGTCCAAAAAGTAACAACACTTGGTTAGCAGCTTGCAATGATCATTCATGACAATTTTCAATTCCATCCTCCATGTTGTATCGGAGAAGAATATCTTTGAAATTTAAGCTAATCAGAGGCTATTATGGCCCCTGGCAGCCATATTGGATAACCGATCGGAACAAAAAGTAACAACAATTGATCAGAACCTTATAAGGAACATGTCTACCAAGTATGGTTCCAATCGATCCAGTGGTTCTTGAGAAAAAGTTTGTTTTACATATTTCCCATAGGGTCGCTATGTTAAATTATGTCCCCGCTGGTGGCCATCTTGGATTTTCAATCGGTCCAAAAAGTAACAACACTTGGTTAGCAGCTTGCAATGATCATTCATGACAATTTTCAATTCCATTCTCCATGTAGTATCGGAGAAGAAGATCATTAAAAATTTCAGCCAATCAGAGGCTTTTATGACCCCTGGCAGCCATGTTGGATAACCGATCGTAACGAAAGTAACAACACTTGGTTAGACCATGCAAATGAACATTCCTGCCATGTTTGGTCCTATTTGCTTCAGTGGTTCTCTAGAAGAAGATTGAAATGTTTACGGACGGATGGACGGACGACGGACGCCAAGTGATGGCAATAGCTCACATGACCCTTCGGGTGAGGTGAGCTAAAAAGTATGGTTCCAAAAATCATGTGATTTTATTTTCCAGATTCATTGATTTTGTCTTCCTTGTTTTATCAATAAGGGCAAACAAAACATTTAGCAAAGTCAAGTCCAACTATTAAACAAATAAAATAAAAGAATTAACATTTGCAGAGAATTCTATTAAAGAGGTACTTTGATGATTTTTTTTATACTGGCAATAATTTCTATCGTGTTGTATACATATTCTATGAAATCTTTTTTTAAAGGCTATGGGTGTTTAACACCACTTTCAACAGTATTTCAGAATTATCATGGAAGTCAGTTTTTTTGGTGGTAAAAGAACATTGTAGGAAAGTTGGTTCACAGCATCACAGCTACAAATAGAATAATCTGCAATGCTTAACTGCACATGCTGTAAGATTTCAAGTCAAGTCAAGTAATACTTATTTCAAGTTGGTTAATAGAACTGGTCTAACAAAAATTTGAAATGTTTAATATATTTAGTTTCTTTAGATCAATTATATTTTTTAACTGAATGTTCCATTTGCCCATAATTAAAAATTTTAATAGATGATGCATAGAAATATAATGCCTTTTTGGTTTTTTTGTTTTTTTTTTAAATATATTACTTTTAATGTCAAGAAAAATTTTAAAACAATTCTTAATATCATTAGCTACACATTTTTGCAAATAATGTCTTCACTGTAAAATCTATAAGTAGCAAATTGGTATCTAATACAGGACTGCCAGTATATACACGAGTTGCTGATGGTACTGATTGTTTTACATCTAAGCTGT
The DNA here is from genome assembly GCA_002080005.1 of Gigantidas platifrons. NCBI lineage: Eukaryota > Metazoa > Mollusca > Bivalvia > Mytilida > Modiolidae > Gigantidas > Gigantidas platifrons. Next base: position 17,326 of record MJUT01030375.1, read on the forward strand.
TCTTCCATCCATGTTACCTACAAAATCATATATATAATATTATCATCAATGTAAACATGTACCCATTTGGTTAATTGAGACTTACAGACTCTAATTTCCTAATATTTGCAGTCTGTCTAAACCAAACCTCCATGTGTTCAGAAGAGATTAGTGTTCAGTTTATACAGGATAAGTTAACAAAGATTTCTTACATTAGGATTTTATTTAGTTTGTTAATACAGGATTCCATTTTATGAATGGTTTGGTTTAGAAAGGTTTCACTTCAACTGAAAAAAAACATAAAGAGGCTGCAATTTCCCACAATGTTTTTGCCACTTTTTCTGCATATACATCCATAAAAAAATTAAATTCAAAAGTTTGTGCCCTGGTGCTTTTCTTGTAATATATTACAGATGATAATACAATTTATATTCTAACTGGTCAGGTTTTATATACCACCTTAGTAGTCAGTTAACTATGAGTATTCACTGACCCTGCTTATAATTGCACTGGACATGTTTATGTTGCTAATCATTTTTGTGATAGTGGTCGGCTTTTGAGTGGAAGCAAATTTACGGAGGTTTATTTTTTATTGTTTGCTTATATCTGTAATTTCATTGAATATCCAATTATCAAGAGAAGGAGGGTTGGGATGCCATTTATCGGTTTAACCATACCACATTTTTGTGCCTGTTCCAAACGAGGTCCTTGCCATATATTGTGGTCTTTTTTTTGTGTTCAATGATTTGAGGTGAGAGGTAGTAGTTCGATTTTGTTGATATTTGAGGAATTGTTGACCATCACTGTTTAAACTTACTTTTCAAAATTGTGTTTATAAACTTCTGATAAAATTCTGATACATTTTGTATTTTGACCATAAAAGAGATCAGCAAAAACCGTACATCATTCAAATATTCCATTCGAAGATCTTAAAAGATGATTTAAATGCAATTTGATATTTACCTGTACTCTATATTCATGCATGTATGATTGACAGATTTGTGTACACAAGTCTATACAGAAATCTTGACAACATGTTGATGAATGAATTTTGATTTTTTTTTTTTTATATTAACAATAAATATGCAAAACAATGGCTAATAATGAATTAATTTACACAATAGTTGGTCATATTAGTTATATACTAATTCAATCTACATGTATTGGAAAAATAAATCTTTAATTGCTCCCTCTTTTCTGATATTATGTCTATAAAGATCTAACGAAACCTAAGGGGCGACATTCAGGTGATATTTCACATTATCCCCGGCTTGGAAATTATACCAACTTTTGATTGGTTAAAACACCAGGCATAAAAAACCCATATTCCCGGGTGTTGCTAGGCCATATTACAGACCCTACACTGGGTAAAAAACACTCGAAACTTTCATATTATTTACTTATACTTTCCAAAAACAAAGAAAACGACACTTTTACGTGGCACTGCCGGGATCCAAAATGTCTTATTTTATACTATAACTGGGGATAAATTCGTTATTTACATTCCTATCCATAGATATGGAGATTTTAACACCCTTCAGTAGCCTGTACATCCTTTGGCTGCACCTCAGGATGTACTTGGCTACTACAGGGTGTTAAAATCTCCATATCTAGATAGGAATGTAAATAACTTAGAATATAATAACAGCTGACCAATCTGGTGATGTGTAACTTCAAGGACCATATATGCATCCTTCATTACTTTGAAATGTCACAGTTCAAAACAAGTTTTTCTATTGCATAAGCATTAAAATCTAAAAGTTGTATATCTTATCCATTAATCATTTATAACATACAGAATTGTTGAATTAAGTGTTAAACTGAAGAAATTTTGACTCGTTTCAAGGGGCTGCAAGTACACATTTCATAATGCATTATGTATCGGCAAATTAATCAAGGTAATTTATAGTCATGAGAGCAGATTGTCCATCCGTTATATAAAAGGATTGAGTTCAGTGTTACTTTTAGGATTTGGGAAGCATGGCAAGTTGATTGGCTGAGTAAAGGTCGCTTGAATGTAACCTCTCATGAATTTTCATTAGATCTTTATGCAAATCACATTAGAAAAGGGGAGAAATCAAAGCTCTAATTTTAATTTGACAGATCATAATTACATACATATGACTTTAAAACTGTAAGTCATTGAAATGGAATGTTGATTATTAATTTTAAGCTTTAAAAGTTTTTTTACCAATTAAGGAATGAAAATGCAAATGCAAACATGTGTAGAAAACTGAGTTAAATCCTGCTAAAAAAAGTTTGTAGCAAAATCTCTTCTTTTTTTTTTTAACAAATTCTTACATACCAATATGATGTAATTTACATAGAGCATCCTTTCTAATACATTTCTTTTTAAAAGGAAGACAATTAATTATATTTCAACAAACAATTCAATTTCACAGATTAACAATTTCACGCATGCCCTCTCAAAGACACATTTCATTTTCAAACCTCTACCGCCTTGATCCTGATTTCTTTCTATCCGATGACCTTGAGGACGACCTTGATCTTGATCTTCGTACTTTAGCGCTTGGTGATCTTGATCTGGAATGCATATAAAAATTAATCTTCTTCTTTAATTGTACGAGTGAGTGATTGCTGTTTAAATCCAATTCAGCAATTTTTCAGCAATACCATGGCGAGAACAAGTTAATTTTCAATGAGAAGATGATGATGAAGTCAGCTTTGTACTATACCAACACGCTGAGTTGGATTTTTATAGTACTAGCTCACTGAAACAACAGTCTGTGGGTAGACATGTAGCTCCACTCGGACACATTATTCTGATTCCGCATCAACCAGTATTTGCTCTTTCTCCTTAATGCTGTGTGCATAAAGCAGAGAAGCAACAAATACCAATTTTATAGTCTTTAGTTTGACCCAACCGGGGCTTGAACCCACGATCTACCACACTCAAGGCGAGCACGCTAACCATTATGCCACCGATGTATGTAATCGTTGGAGGTCAAAGATATACTGTATACCAAAAGAAGAAGATGTGGTTTCTTAAATTGATAACCTATTAAAACAGCAAATGTACATACAAAATAAAACTAACAAAATAGTGATAGGACTACCAATTATTTTTGTCCAATCTTTATGGTCTTGTGGTTTTAATTCATTGACAATTTTCATTTATAACTCATTTGTATTTTTTTAATAACCACAAAAACTACATTTAATTTTTTCATTAAAAAACTTGATTGCTTGTATAACCTCAGTTGGACCATGGTATATTCATGAGAACAAGTTTACATACAATTAAGGATTGATCTAAAAAAAAATTTTGGTTCATGAAGAAATAAACTCAAAAATGTGGTACACACTGGGTTACGCAAGGGTGTGTACCACATTTTTGAGTTTATTTCGAATGAATCGAACAAAAAATTGAGATCAATCCTTATAAATTAATTCCTAATTAATTTTTTTCTTGTCCTACAAATATTTTGATTGATAATAATTGCTTAAAAAGAATTAAAATTAAAAATTTTCCCAATTGAGACCCGAACATGTAACTTCCGGTTAAATTTTTTTTTATGGAAAATAACATCAATTTTCTATCCAATCAAAATATCTTAAACACATCAAATTAATTTATTACATCATGTAGGTAAAAGCTGGTCCCATGATGGGCTTATAGATGAATGTTTTAGATTGTCACAGTAAAAAGATAAAGTTGATTGGGTCAGATGATTTTGTCTTGCAACTGGCCATCAATGATCACACCAAACAAATTGTTTCTCATTAGAAGTTGTTGCTAGGTTTGGTTTGGTTTAATATGGTGTTTAACGCCACCTTCATCACTATTTCAGTTATGTTGCGGCAGCCACTTTTATTGGTGGAGGAAACCGCAGAAAACCAACGACCTGTCGCAAGTCACTGACAAACTTTATTACATAATGTTGTATCGAGTACACCTTTGCTATGCTTGCACAGGTAGTTGTAAATCCAACTATCATACGATCACGACCAGGACAGCCCCTAAGTTGTCTTTTATGTACATGTATAAAGAGTATGGCATCACTATAATCATATTATGGTTTCTTCTTGATAACTCAGCATCTGGGAAATAAAATTCTATACACCAAATAACATTGAAACAATAAAGATGTTCAGATGTAGTGTTTATTAACTGAATTACATAGTATCGCTCATCTGCAGACTAGGGCCTATTTCACATTCATTCTAGGGTGTGAGTTATGCTAATTATTGAGGACCCTACTGTGACTGAAATGTTGAACAACAATGAAAGTGATGTTCCTTTACATATATTTGTGTCTTAAGTGTAATGTTGGATAGTCTCTCATGTTCCTTTACATATATTTGTGTCTTAAGTGTAATGTTGGATAGTCTCTCATGTTCCTTTACATATATTTGTGTCTTAAGTGTAATGTTGGATAGTCTCTCATGTTCATATACACCCACATCCTTTTTAACTAATCCATACATTCACATCCTGTTCTATTCTCTCTAAATTACAAGTTTGGGACATCGAGTATTGGATACGTCCCGTCCTATTCTTTCTAAATTACAAGTCTGGGACGTTGAGTATTAGATTTTTAGTCAAGACGGATTGTCCAAAACTATGTTAAGAAGAGGCCAGTGACTAAACAACTGTCAGAATCTGATGGCTGATGTTGTATTTAAACTAGAGGCTCCCAGGAGACTGTAATCGTTCACCTGGGTTTATTTTTTTTACTTTTTTTTTTTTACTAATCTTTATTTGTAACAGCAGCTTTATTGGTTTGCTGACCTGAGCCATTTGACCATATTCTAAAAGATGACCATCATAGGACCATTTCAGCAACTTTTTGGCCTACTTGGTTGACATGCCTTGACAGTAGCTTTTTTGTGAAAAATATTGTTTGTAATGATATCCGCCATTTCTTTCCCATATTGCAACATTGTCGAGATCATGCATGTTGTCAGAGACTTTTATTGACCCTAGCTGGTTGTGGCAGCCATGTTGGATGGCCGATCAGAACAAAAAGGAACAACACTTGATTAGGACCTTGTAAGGAACATTTCTGCCAAGTATGGTTTCAATAATCCTTTCAGTAGTTCATGAGAATTTTTTTTATCATATTTCCCATAGGGTCATACATTAAACTATGACCTGACGTTGGCAGCCATCTTTGATTTTCGATCAGCCAAAAAAGTAACAACACTTGGTTAGCATCTTGCAATGATCATTCTTGACAACTTACAATTCCATCCTCCATGTAGTATCTGAGAAGAAGATCTTTGAAATTTCGGCCAATCAGAGGCTTTTATAGTGCTGGCAGTCATGTTGGATGACCGATCAGAATAAAAAGTAACAAAACTTGATCAAGAACATTTCTGCCAAGTATGGTTCCAATCCATCCAGTGATTCTTGAGAAGAAGTTTGTTTTACATAATTTCCCATAGGGTTGCTCAGTGAATATGTTAAATTATGTCCCCCGCTGGCAGCCATCTTGGATTTTCAATCAGTCCAAAAAGTAACAACACTTGGTTAGCTGCTTGCAATGAACATTCGTGACAATTTTCAATTCCATCCTCCTGTAGTATCGGAGAAGATCTTTAAAAATTTCAGCCAATTAGAGGCTATTATGTCCCCTGGCAGCCATGTTGGATGGCTGATCAGAACAAAAGTAACACCACTTGGACAGACCATGCAAAGGAACATTCCTGCCAAGTTTGGTCCTATTTGCTTCAGTGATTCTCTAAAAGAAGATTGAAATTTCGACCAATCAGAGGCTTTTATGGCCCCTGGCAGCCATGTTGGATGACTGATCGGAACAAAAAGTAACAACACTTGATAAGGACCTTGCAAGGAACATTTTTGCCAAGTATGGTTCCAATCCATCCTGTGGTTCTTGAGAAGAAGTTTGTTTTACATATTTCCCATAAGGTCGCTATGTTAAATTATGTCCCCCGCTGGCGGCCATTCTTGGATTTTCAATCAATCTAAAAAGTAACAACAAATGGTTAGCAGCTTGCAATGATCATCTGTGACAATTTTCAATTCCATCCTCCATGTAGTATCAGAGAAGAAGATAATTAAAAATTTCGGCCAATCAGAGTCTTTTATGGCCCCTGGCAGCCATGTTAGATAACCGATCGTAACGAAAGTAACAACACTTGGTTAGACCATGCAAATGAACATTCCTACCATGTTTGGTCACATTTGCTTCAGTGGTTCTCTAGAAGAAGATTGAAGTGTTTACGGACGGACAACGGACGGACGCCAAGTGATGGCAATAGCTCACATGACCCTTCGGGTCATTTGAGCTAAAAATATCACATTTGTAGTTATAAATATCAATCATACCATCCTTCATTGTAGTTATATAATAGTTATCTGTAGCAAACACTGTCAAACAGGGACCTAACTGATGTACAGATAATTAGGCCAGCAATATGCCTTTGTTTGGGGGGGGACAAAATTATCATGTATATAACATATATATATATAATATTAGTATTAAAGTACTTTCACTTGAAATTTATATTTAAACTATTTTTCTCTATTACATGTAACAAAAACAAAAATCAAAACAACAAAATTACATAAAGGAAATAATGTAAGTTGATAACGACCTTTTAACCTTTACCAATGTAACCCTTGCTACCATTACCGTTACCTTGACCTAGACTTCCTGCTTCTTTTTCTATCTTTTTTTGATGCTGATGATGATCTTGATCTTGACCTTGCAGATGATGAAGAAGATGAGCTTGACCTTGAGGAAGAATGAGATCTAGATCTGGATGACCTTGAAGATGACCTTGAGGATGATTTCCTTTTCTTATCTTCATCAGAACTGCCTGCAAGGTCATATTTACTGGCATCTCCACCATCGTCCTCTTCCTATTAATACACATGAATCTCTCAACATTAAAAATAGGTAAGAATAATAGTCTACAAGATGTATAGGATTTTATCAGTAATTTAGACATTTTTCATATGATCCTATCAATTGATATTGTCGGTATCAAGCAACGGGAAAGAAAAGATGAAGATCTAATTTGAATTGGTTTGAAATTAGATGAAAATTAATAAAAAGATAAAAAGTCAAAGACACTCTTTTTTTTTTTATTATATCAAAATTGGTAATAGCACAGTATCTTGACATTTAAATGAAAAAACTAGCAAAATAATAGAGAAAAATCTGTATAAAATCTGTATATTATATATAAAATAACTCAAGTAATGAAACACGTTTTTACCTCCAAAATTTAGCCATTGTGCCCATAACTTCCGGTTTACGGTAGCAAATAAAGTTGACAATAAAATGATTCTAAAAAACGGAAATGGCTAAATTTTCAAAACACGAAAGTCTGTCTGCTGTGAAAAAAGACAAATAGGTAGGGAACAAAGCAATGTTTGGTACAAATAAACTATGCATGAAAGGGATTCACCTTCCAACGCAGCATTATTTTACGGGCGAACAAATGTTATAAAAAATTTACACAGTTTGACAACTTTTGGAGGTAAAAATTTCATTACTTGAGTTATTTTATATATAATATACAGATTTTTCTCTATTAATTCGCTAGATTTTTCATTTAAACGTCAAGATACTTGTGGTAATAGTTACATTATAAAGCTATTCAATTATCTGAATGAAAATTACCTAAAGAATTCATTAAAAAAATAACTCATCAAACACAGATCAACAATGTAGGTTTTTTTTTTTTACTATTCAGATCTTAATGTCTATAAACACTTTGTTGTGTCAAATATAAATATGTTCCATATTGTCGTCTTTACTTCTGAATTTATATCAATAATGCCATGAACTTGAATGGAAAAGATAGTCCTATCTATGGGCAGAATATTTCTGTTTATATCTGCCATCAGATATTTACACTTTCGTATGATTATTCTTAAAATGAGTGACAGCTTTCAACTAACCATGCTTGTTACTGTTACACCTTTACCACATTTCATAATAATGAGGAATGTATCATAAAGTAATCTATTCCTGAAACTTCAATACACCTCACCTCGTCAGAATCTAGTTTGTATTTAGATACATCTTCATCATCCTCATCTTCCTCTTCAATCAACTCTGGTTCTGGTTGAATATCTTCAATTTTGGTTTCTGTTGATCCTCTATATTTCTTTTTCTTCCTGCCAAACTATTATATAAGTAGATATATTAATTCAAACTTTATATTCAAAATATAACTGTATATTGAAGAATAAGAGGGTGTGAGGTTATGGTGTTTAATGCCACTTTCAACAATATTTCAGTTATATTGTGGCGGGAGAACAAGAAGAAATCCACATTCCACAACACTGTCTTCCATAGAATCTGTAAAATGTATCTCGACAATACAAAGACAGACTGATGTTTTCATTTACTCTTTATTGTTATATGAGTTATCTCCCTTTAGCAAAAAAATCAAGTCCGGTTATATTGATATAACGTTATAATGCAATGATTTCATGTCCCCATAAAATTTCACTATGAGTGGACTAGACAATATTTCAGAGAGAATAACTATTTTTTATTTGTATATAATGGAATGTCTATAATATATAATGAAACCTGTCTAAACGTCAGTGAGATGAACTTTTGTGTTCGGATATAGACAGGTGCACAGTAAATACAGGTAATAATAATGTAGGAATCTTGTTAATCAAAGATGTCTTACATTGGGACTTTATTTATAGTGTGGTTTAGACAGGAAACTGGTTTAGATAGGTTTAACTGTACTAAAATTTACAAAATATTTTCTTTTAGATCTAATAATTGATACCAGACATTTCATATTATCGATTCTCATCCAAAATATAGTTCCCATGTAGTTGACTGTGTATTACTATTCCCCTATACATCTGTTAGCATTACAAGATTCAACAATTTTTTTTCTAGATGTTTTTTTAATATATGATATATAGTTATATACGAACTCTGACAATTAATTTCAAAAATTTTGGTCCATTATCAAAAAAGTTACTCATTAGGTCTCTATGTTAATTATATTTTCTGAAGCATAAAAATTTGCATGGAGTGAGTACAAATTGTGTAAGAGCTCAACCATCAAAAGAAAATAACAGAAGTGCTTTCAATGTATATTTAAAAGTACCATGTGACATAGAACATTTAAATATTAAAAGGCTACTCATTAACTGACCATTAAGGTGATAGGACAATAGCCCCCTGGACACTAGCCCCCTAGAACAATAGCCCCCAGTCAATTACCCCCCCTCCCCCAATTTTTTTATTTCATTTTTATTTTTATTTTTGTATTTGAAAACATTTTTTTTTAAATGAGAAATAAATATGCATAAACTCAGATTAAAATATTCACATTACTTTTAAGTTGGATTTTTTTCTTTGTATATTAATCATCAAAAGGATTATACATCTTGGAAAAATTATGATAAAAATAACTTTCTCTTATTATTTTTAGATAGAGTTTAATGAACTAGTAATCTATTTGTTCTATGTAGTGCTTTGTACTTCTCTATATTGTTTTGTTTGTTGTAATATAAAATTTGAGAGGATAAACATATTAAATATAAATAAAAAAGTCTTCTCTGTTTTATTAATCAAAATCAAATTTAGTGTACAGTAATTACCACTCTACCTAGAGAATCTATATCTAATACAATGACAAAATAGAAAATCATCACAACTACACCCAATCAACAGATTCTATGTACAGTAATTACCACTCTACCTAGAGAATCTATATCTAATACAATGACAAAACAGAAAATCATCACAACTACACCCAATCAACAAATTCTATGGAGTATGGTGTATCTGAATACAATACCAATAAGAAACTTACAGGGATCTACACTAACAGTCGCCCAAGGCGACTTAAAATTGTATTGGGCGAGTGAAAACTCGATTACTTCTCGCCCAGGTGACGACTGAAAATTTTGTGAGCGATGTCAAGAATTATTAATTCCCACACCGGGTTTTAGACGTACCAAAATTGCGACTGGTTTCCGATTTTTATTTTACATATTTGGGTAATGGTATATCGAAATCAGCGGTGTCAGTAGAATTATCCCTGAGAAATGATTGTCGGTTTCCCCAAGTAAATTTTTTGCCGCCGGGTCGTTATCTTTTATTACTATTACTAATAAATACAATCAAATAAAATAAAACGAACACACCGGCCCTCTATTCTAACTCTAAGATAGCCAAAGCGCTTAGGATATCGGTAAAATGATCATGATTTAAAACCTGTACGTGACGTACATTATGGATAAAATGGCCACCGGTGATGTGCCCAGTGGAACCGTTCTGACTACAGAAATATACGCATTTATCAACGAAATATGAGTGATGCAATTTTATTGGCTTAGCAAAAGCGTTTATGATTTATTTTGTGACCTTCACGGGAAAGATACCAAAACACTGATTTGACAGAAACAAGAAAAAAACAAAAAATTTAACACAACACACTCCTTTATACCATTATAGGACCAAAAGTGAGACCAGGTGTACCATTGGTGGTAAGCATATTCTGCATCCCATAAGACACATGTTTGTTCATTTTGAATTTGTGGTTTAACATCTCTTGAAGAAAAAAACCCTGCATGCAAGCCTGTCCTTAAAATTGTCCTATGGTAGGGGAAACCAACAATCAATTTTACATGGCCAAATGACAATGCATAATTGTTTGTTGGCAATATATTTCAACTATTTCAGAGCCTATGGCTGAGCAAACCACAACTGAAAATTAAAAGAATGAAAGTCATATTTCTAATTCTTTCAGATTTTGTTTTAATCATATTCATAAATACAGTATACAGTATAAGATTACAATTGGTGATTAACTTTAAAACACATATAACATATATCCGCAACAGAATACCGAAGGAACAAGTTAAAGGAATTATTAAAAAAAACAACAGAATCCAAAAACAAGTCAAAATGGAGATATTGTTAAAATATCTGATTTACCATATCTGTAATCTACCTGAAAAAAAAGCTGGGCACCTAAATTATTTGTTGGGCTCCATGAAAATGAAAGTTAGGAGACCAGGTGGCGACCATGGTTCAAAAGTTAGTGTATATCCCTGAACTTATCATACAGAATTAAAAACGGAAACAGGGAAAATAGACAACCAGTTGAAACAAAGAGCATAAAACAACATAAAGCAACCAATATAAAACTGAACAAAATTTGTTGGGGGCAATTGTCCGGGGGGGCTATTGTCCTGCTCCCGTTATAGATGTCCTTTAATATTTAAATGTACTATGTCACATGGTACAGTCTGTTATTTGTACTCACTCCATCCAGATTTCTACACTTCAGTAAATATAATTAACATAGAGACTTAATGGTTAACTTTTTTAATAATGGACCAAAAATTTTGAAATTAATTGTCAGATTTTGTATACACCCCCGGTATATCATATATTAATAGACATCTAGAAAAAACATTGTTGATTTGAAAACTGGATTTTTAAGAATATTTTTTTCTGAAGATTTATAGAAATCAAACAGATTATAGTTTAATGTTCATTGTTTTTTCCAAGTACCCTTCCACAAAATTCACATTTAAAAGTGTCTAAGTTCCTTTTCTCAATGTGTGTGTGTTTATCTAATCTATAAGGGTATTGACTTGCCACCCACCTCATCAAATTCTGCCTCATCATCGCTATCTTCTCTCCTTACATATTCTACAACCTCATCTCTCTCCATATATCCTCCACCAAACCCTGAAAATGTTTATATCTAAAAACTTGTATTCTTCAGTGATTTACCTTCACTGCATTTTTGAAGTTGAAAAATGATATCATAAGTTTTGTCAGAAAATATGCAATTAGTAAATAAAGTTGCTTAGTCAATTCTTTATAATTAAAAATTGCAACATATGTTACTTGATGAATAAAAATAGTTGAAATGTTGAATTTAATATTGGAATCAAAACACATAAGGTCATAAAGGACCATCCAATGAACATTCTTGCCAAGGTTGGTTTATATTTATTTGCCCAGTAGTTTTCAAGAATGAGATTTAAATAATTAAATTTTGTTTCAAGGTTGTAGCCATCTTTGACAAGTACAAGAATCAAGTACTTTGTACAGAACCATCATGAAGCATATCTACAATGTCTCAAAATAATCTACTATCATATTTCTCAGAATGTTTTTTTTAATTTCAGCCAATCAGAATGCATTATTGGCAGTTGAATTTCGCTAAGCACTAAAAGCCAGATAAATTGTGTACCTTTCCCTTATTTATAATGGTGTAACAAGAAGGAAAGTTAAGACCAGGAAATGCCTGTAAATGTGTGGTGTTGTGGTCTGTTAGAGTGCACAAATTATGGCCCAGCACCTCCGATGTGCTCCTGTGGAGAGGCAGAACAAGATACTGTCCACATTTTACAGATATGCAAGAACCATAAGGCATTGATAGAAGAGATATGGCCATTACCAACAACACTCCAGGAGAAATTTATGGACCCGTGGATGCCCTACAGAAGACCACCAGATTCATAGCGGAGACTGAAATCAAAGTGTAAAGGCGAACGAAAAGAAGAAGACCAGAAAATTAATTTGAGGCAGCAATTCTGAAAGTTTTTAAACAGCCCTACTCTGTAAAAAAAATAAAAGACTATGAGTGCTACAGTTCCTCAACTAGTGTGTTCATACCAAATTGTCAACTATTCTCATGACATTTTGAAATAAACTTTAAAAAGTCCTCAATTTTATTGTATCTTAATCCAATAATTAGTGTTAGAGATTTCCTTACACACTTGTTATTAATTAAAAAAACAATCTATGTGCTGCAGAGAGCAATACTGTCTAAAAGATTCTTCATATGTTATTTAGCTATTTGCAATGCATTGAAACATAAAAAAAAAATACACACAATAAAATCAAAGAATCAAGTCTACACTAGGGAGTGTAAAATAAATCTTTAAAAAATATAAAATTCTAAGAAGTTTTTCTGTGAAAATGGACTATCCCATTTGCATTAAAATATTCATTGTGTCGGAAACTTGCAAAATAAGTTAGCTATAGAATTTTCTCAGAACTTTCTACAATGATAATTTAATGATATAAAAAATACACAAATGTATTTAAATGAAAATTTCCTTTGATAGATTTAACATCGAGGAAATATTCTTTTCAACTCAAAATATTGTTATCAATTAAATATTTACCAATGTGGATAATCCTACACTCACTAACAAACAAAACCACATCTGTGCTCACCTCAGGCATGGTAGATAGTGGGTTTGAGCAATGGTTAGGTCAAACTAAAGACGGTAAAATTGCTATTTGTTGCTTTACACTATGCATGCAGCATTAAGAAGGAAAAGCAAAGATAGTTGGCCTGGAATCAGGATTATGTGTCCGAGTTGAGCGACATGTCTATCCGCAGACTGTTGTTTCAGTGATCTAGCACTATAAAAATCCAATTAAGAATGTTGCTCTAGACTAGAACAAAGCAAACATCATTATCATCTCATTGAATGTAACTTGTTCTTGCCATGATATAACTGAAAAAAAACTGCCCATTTGGCATTAAACAACAATCACACACAAACAAAGAATTGGAAAGAATACTGAATAGATGAGGCTACAGCATATGAACCTATTGTGTACCATAAAAATGTCCACATACTAGTAATTCTTATCAATGGGATAGCGTTTTGACAACTGTAAAATGTGTCATCATAATGGTGCTATCACATGGCTTTAATAATAAGTATTATGGAATAAAACTAATAATATTAAGTTCACATGGATTGCTCCCTGAAAACATAACAAACTAGAACTGTGAGTGACCTCACTGAGTGATACCCCCCGCTTGCAGTTTAGTAGGAGTTGCGCTTACAAGGTACATGCCCCCTGCCCTATTCGTGAAAGTATATGTTGAATTATCTCCCCTTTTAAATTTTGGACAGCAACCATATTCCTTCATGCACATCTGCAGGTAGTGTACTACAAGTGTGTAAAGTTTCATAAA
>MJUT01030375.1:31418-41780 GCA_002080005.1 Gigantidas platifrons
CTTAAAAGGTACATGGACGGACGGACAGTATAAGTTGAATTATCTCCCCTTTTAAATTTTGGACAGCAACCATATTCCTTCATGCACATCTGTTGATAGTGTACTACAAGTGTGTAACGTTTCATAAAAATCCAATAAGCCGTTTAGGAGTAGTTGCGCTTACAAGGTACATCCTTCCCTTTTTCGTGAAAGTATAAATTGAATTATCTTCCCTTTTAAATTTTGGACAGCAACCATATTCCTTCATGCACATCTGCAGATAGTGTACTACAAGTGTGTAAAGTTTCAAAAAATCCAATAAGCCGCTTAGGGGGAGTTGCGCTTACAAGGTACATGCCCCCCCTTTTTCGTGCAAGTGGACAGTATAAGTTGAATTATCTCCCCTTTTAAATTTTGGACAGCAACCATATTCCTTCATGCACATCTGCAGGTAGTGTACTACAAGTGTGTAAAGTTTCATAAAAATTCAATAAGCCGTTTAGGAGGAGTTGCACCTACAAGGTACATGGACGGACGGACAGGGTGATTCCTATATACCCACCCCAAACTTTGTTTGCGGGGGGTATAATAATATATACCTGTTCTTTGTTCTTGTTTTCCATATTTGGGTGCATTACATAAATTACATGTCATCCTTCTGGCCCAATTCACATTTCCACAACTACAATTACAAGTTTCATGTATCAATATATCAGACATTTGGTCAAGACTTGTCTTGCTTTTAAAGAGAAGCTTTACCAATTATAAAATATCAATTAATCAACAAAATCTGCAAAATTACATATATCACACAAATAAAAATCATGAATATAATTATACATGATAAAATAACTCCTTATTATGTAGCTACAATTAAAATGTTAGCTCTTTCCAGTACAAAATGTAGAAGTTGTTGCCCATTTAAGGAAATTTTCAATTTCAGTAACTGCAGCCGTCTTGGCTTGGATCTTAGATACATTTCTGAAAAAAAGAGGACCGCCCAACAATCATCCAAGTTTGGTGTCATTTGGCACAGTGGTTTCTGAGTGGTTTTAAAATGTGAAAAGCTAAAAGAAATGCACACAACCCAATTGAAAAAGTTAACATGGTCTTAAGAAAGAAATTATTTTATGCAGAATGTTCAAATCATCTGTACAAGTTAAATAATTTCCCAAAATGTATGGTTTGGTTTTATGGTGTTTAACGCCACTTTCAACAATATTTCAGCTATATCGTGGCAGTCAGTTTTATTGGTGGAGGAAACCGGAGTACCTGGAAAAAACCACTGACCTGTCGCAAATAACTGACAAACTTGATCACATAATGTTGTATCAAGTACACCTCGCCTGAGCAGGGTTCGAACTCACAACTTTAGTGGTGATTGTCACTGATTGCACAGCTAGTTGTAAATCCAACTACCATACAATCACGGCCACGACAGCCCCTCAAAAATGTATGGTAAATAAAAGATAGCAGACGAAAATTAACAACATTTAATTTCATAACTTTTTTTCAACCTGACTCAATAACAACATTATCTAATAATAATTAATGTACCTTTTACATTGCCAGTCATCTGCACTAAACAGACCTTTACTTTTCTCAGCTAAACCTTTACCAATTTCTGTACCCCCTTTCTTGAAAATCAGTCCATCTTTCTTTTCTGTAAAACAAAGACAACATAATTATATTTTAAGATACCCCATTGTGGGTTCACTTTATTTAAAAAAAAAAATCCCATTTGATTGTCCAAAATGTTTACATGTGACTTCAGAATTGAACATTCAACCCACTACCATGTACTAGGAACTATTTTTTTTTAACATCGTGAAAATAAATAACTACACAAAATAACAACATTTGAAAGTGTGGAATATTAAAGCAATAATAAAATAATTTAAATTGCATTTAATAATGAACAAGAAATGTGTGCATCACAAAATACGTCCGTCTTCTATATAAATGATCAAATGGTATAATGGTAATTCAGTCAAACAACTAATCATGTGAGCAGATTATTGTGCGGAAATGATCCTGTTGTCAGAAATTATATTTATAGTAACAGTGACCTTGACCTTTAACCTAATGACCCCAAAATAAATAGGGTTCTTCCCCTTCCACAGGGAATCATGTGGCCAAGTTTGGTAAAGATCCAATATACAGAACTAAAAAGTTATCGTGCGGAAACGATCCTGTTGTCAAAAATTATATTTATAGTAATGGTGACCTTGACCTTTGACCTAATGACCCCCAAAATAAATAGGGTTCTTCCCCTTCCACAGTGGAATCATGTGGCCAAGTCTGTTAAAGATACAATATACAGAACTAAAGTTATCATGTGGAAACGACCTTGTTGTCAAAAATTCCATTTATAGTAATGGTGACCTTGAACTTTGACCTAATGACCCCAAAATAAATAGGGTTCTTCCCCTTCCACAGGGCATTCATGTAGTCAAGTTTGGTAAAGATCCAATATACTACAGAACTAAAGTTATCATGTGGAAACGAACCTGTTGTCAAAAATTCTATTTATAGTAACGGTGACCTTGACATTTGACCTAATGATCAAAAAAATAAATAGGGTGCTTCCCCTTCCACAGGGGAATCATGTGGCCAAGTTTGGTAAAGATCTGATATACAGAACTAAAGTTATTGTACGGAAACCTGTGTTGACGAACACCAACCCGCCCGCCATACCCAAGCACATAATACAGCCCGTCTCGAGATGGGCGTATAAAAATTTATAATTATCCTGAATGCATTTTTTCTATATATGCATGTTAAAAGTGTCAACACAAGTACATTTTGAAGTGCTACAGTACAGTGCCCCTTCATACAAAATGTATTAAAATGGTCAACACTTGTCAATACCAGAGGCTCTCAAGAGCCTGTATCGTTCACCTGGTTATAAAAAGAACCAATTGGTCCTATGTAAAAACTATGTCCTGCAGTGGTAGTCATGTTGGAATTTCGATCAACATAAAAAACACAAAGTTTGTAAAGGATCTTCCAATGACTGATGCACAGTTTAGGTACCGGTTCAGAGAAGAACATATTTCTGTATTTCCCCCATATGGTCCTGTGTTAATACTATGACCTGTGGTGGCAGCCATCTTGAATTTCGGATCGGCATAAAAAACTCAAACTTTTTAGAGGACCTTCCAATGATCCTTCCTGGACAGTTTGGTTTCAATTGTCCAAGTGGTTTCAGAGAAGAATCGTTTTAAAACATTTTTCCCATAGGGTCCAATGTTAAATTAAGTCCTGCCGTAGTCACCATTTTGAATTTCATATCGGAACAAAAAACCTAAAGTTTGTAGAGGACCATCCAATGAACATTCATGTACAGTTTGGCTTTAATCATATTTGTAGTTTCTGAGAAGAAGGCATTTGAACATTTTCCCATAGGGTCCAATGTTAATCTATGTCCTGCGGTGGCAGCCATCTTGGATTTCCGATCGGCATTAAAAACAGAAACTTGGTAAAGGATATTCTAATGATCTTTCATTTACAGTTTGGGTTTAGTCAGGTCACTAGTTTCAGAGAAGAAGATCTTTGAAATTTCAGCCAATCAGAGCATATTATTGGCCCTGGCAGCCATGATGAATATCCAACTGGAACAAAAAACCTAAAATTTGGAGAGGACCATCCAAGGAACATTCCTGCTAAGTTTGGTTCCAATTGGCCCAGTGGTTTTGGAGAAGAAGCTTGAAATGTGAAAAGTTTACCGACGACAGATGATAGACGACGGATGCAAAGTGATGGCAATACATTGTAGCTCACATGGACCTTCGGTCCAGGTGAACTAAAAACTACAAAAAATGCACTCAATTCTTATATGTGTGAAAATTATATCATGACGAGAACAAATAATATGTGATTAACAGGGTTATCATGGTCAAGATAGTATGGCAGTTGGATTTACAACTACCTATCACCACTAATGTTTGAGTTCGAATCACGCTCAGGCGGTACATCATTATGTGATGAAGTTTGTCAGTGACTTACGACAGGATGGTGGTTTTCTCCGGTTTCCTCCACCAATAAAACTGACTGCCACAATATAACTAAAATATTGTTGAAAGTAGCCTTAAACACCATGAACCTAGCATAACCTACTGTGATTAACATACCAGTCATTATCATGTCTGCATCAGATCTTATACTAGACTAGCACAATGAATTGAATTTTTGACAGTGATAAAACAGCCATTAGGACACATTATCTATCATGCTTTGATCCAAGTGAGCTCAAATCCCAATTCCCAACACTTCTGGTAAGCGAACTAACAATTACATATGATTCTTCTTCTTCTTTAGATTATCAGTAAGCAATCAGCACTTGATGATTATTGACTGTTGCATGCGAGGACAAGAGTAAATTTATAATACAATATCTACAGCCAAAATTAAATTTGTGGAATAATTATTTACATTTTCAGTGTGGTGTTTTAAATGAGTGTGCAGAGAACAACAGGTGTACATGTGAGAAAGAAAAATCTTTCTTCCCATTTAACATCACTGTGTAGCATTACCACTGGATATAGGTACCCTCGAAGCGGGTGGAAAAACAAACGTGAAGTCAGGTAAGGTCAAATTCTTCTTATTTTCATTATATTCTACGTTTTGCTGACAAGTAAAGTTTTGTGATATTGATTTCTAATAATGTAGGTACTATTTAAAGCTGATTATGATCCGTAATTGGCTTTCTCTCTCTTCAAATCGTCAGAATCGGACCGGGTGGTACCTGTTCAAAGAAGCATGTGACGAGTTCAAAGTTGTAAAAAACACGTTTATCCTTTAACTATTCATTTGACGTTTTTGTAGTACAAAGTTTTATCACATTTAAGCTTGAACAACACTGTATTTCGAAATAAACTATTGTTTTCACAGAGAAATTCATGTAAATAAAGCGGATAAATTGTACGGCGAATAGTTGTTTACTGTACAGGGAATAGATACTTTACTATTTGCCGTACAGCGATGTCACTTTATTTACATGAATTTCTTTGTGAAAACAAAAGTTTATTTCGAAATACAGTGTTGTTCAAGCTTAAATATGATAAAACTTTGTTCTACAAAAACGTTAAATGAATAGTTAAAGGATAAACGTGTTTTTTACAACTTTGAACTTGTCACATGCTTCTTTGAACAGGTACCACCCAGTCCGAATCTGATGATTTGAAGAGAGAGAAAGCCAATTACGGATCATAATCAGCCTTAAATAGTAGCTACATTTATTAAGAATCAATATAACAAAACTTTACTTGTCAGCAAAACGTCATCTTCGCTAGCCAAGGGTTACGATCCGCTCCTCTTCTCTACACCCTTGGCAGATGGAGTCGGAATTTCGGGTCCTCACGGTTTATTTTTCTATTCGATGCAGCTGTGGGTGGCTGCGTCCAATCAAATTGCGTCTAACAAAAGATCACTTAATGATCACATGTAGAGAACGAAAAATGTAAACAATGACGACATGTGGAGAAAACTGTAGACGTTGTCATGAATCTTCACCCCCCAAAACACAGAAGAACGATATCTACAGAAACTTTTAAAGTATTTGCTCAATTAACTGAAGTCTTAGGCTACATCCCTTTGAACAGGTAATAATACAACCGTTCTCATTGGTTGATAATGATGTAATGCAATGGGCTGAAATTCATAAATCCACTAGAGGGCGATAAGCGGGAATTACAAAATTCTGACCTAATCTGCCAAGGGTGGAGAGAAGAGGAGCTGATCGTAACCCTTGGCTAGCGAAGATGGCAAAACGTAGAATATAATGATAATTAGAAAGAATTTGACCTTACATGACTTCACAAGGTACCTATATTCGGTGGTGATGCTACACAGTCAACATGTTTACATTGAGTATTGAAAATCTATATAAATATACATTGCATATGTACCTTTACCACATTTATTACATTGAGTTCTCCTGGAAAAGTTCACATTACCACACCTACAATAACATTACATAATTATATATGATAGAGCTGCATACATCAAATAAAGGGAGTTAAATCTAACTAGGTTTTGACTGATATTACATTATGGAATTAATACTGTACATATATTTGTACAATTTATACAATATTCTGAACAATATGTGTTGGTAAAAAAAATAAGGTAAATATCCACAACTTAAGTCAAAGATATTAAATTTAATTCCTCTCATCCTATTTAATCTGATTTTCTATTTCATCTTCAAATAAAGTACAATTTTTATATATTCTGACAAAAGAGCATGATCTCACAGCATTGAAGTCTAAATAAGCAGGAACTGCTAACCCTTCCGGAGCACCTGAGATCACCTCCAGTTTTTAGTGGGGATTGTGTTGCTCAATCTTTGGGTTTCTGTGTAGTCTTTGCATATCATTGTTTGTCCTCTTTCTTTTGGCAATCAATTGATTTTCCACTTTTGGTTACCCCTTTGGTATTTTCATTTTCTTGGGCAGATTACTGACCTAATGATCCATATAAAAAATATGTTTGCTACTCAACTGGTCACAAGACATGTTTTTTTATGCAAATTAAAAAAATTACCTATCTTTCAGAGGCAAATTTATTTTTTACAGTAATATAAAATCTGGGAGTTGTATTACTCCCAGATTAAATACACAGCTTATTGCTCTGCCAAATAGAAATAATCTGGGTTGAAACAACCTATTCCCGTTCACCCTGGTCGTTTGGTTCCTATTTTTTATAGTAAATGTAAATATACTGTGAAAGTACTTTTCTTCGTGGGTATCAATTTTCGTGGTTTGGTTAAAAGCTATAATTTCGTGGATTTGTAAATTCATGGATTTTCTGTTTGTACCCAAAATAAAATTCGCTGATTTTCAACATAATAAGTTTCACTGGTTTTCAAAACTTAGAGAAAGCTTCAATACATTAGACAAATGAGCCGTAGAATTATGTAATCGGAAGTGGAACGTGCATATTAAGGTGTTGATTTTCTCAATTTTTGTTTTTGCTTATATCAACTTAGAATCGGAACAAAATCTGCTTTTGAATTTCATAATTATAGATCAGTGTAAATCAGTGTTATTTTATCGAATTTGAAAAAAATAAATAATCTGAAATTATTTTATGAGCACGTACATTAGCAATTTTAATCAATATATATTAAATTTGTTTTTATGTTTTACAAATATTTAATCTCCATTTTATTTTCAATTTTTGTTTTTCACAACTAAAAAAAGAACAATAAAATTTGTATCATCTCATTATTTTGATTCCAATGACAGGTTGTACTTGTAAAATTACTTCAACATGTTCGATCTTTCATTATCCTTATCTCTGAATGAAACCACTCATAATCGGGTGAAAGCATGAAGGAACGATAAATGAAACAATAAATGAGTTTTGATCTGGCGTTTCACTTTAGTTTTAATCAAAATAAATTATGGACAAATTGGAGATCAAACAGGGCTCTTTTATTTATTTAATACATCTGTTTACTATCCACGTCCAAATCACAAAATTTGCAAAAAAGCAGTTTCGAAAGTTTTTGATAGGGTGAAATCCGTAGCCCTATGGTCTGCAAATATCAGAAAACTGTCCAAGGACCATAAAGGCTACGGTTCCACAGCCAAGCCATGCCCATGCCATTTGGATGATTGGCATGTCATCATGACAGTCATTTATAGTAAACTCGTACCACAGGAAGTCAACTTGTACCACAGTAAACTCGTACCACTGTAAACTCGAAGTACCAGCATCGTAATTATATTGAACGTATCCCTTTGTGTCAAGTGCATCAGACGATATTAACTTACTAAGTAAGGAATTTTATAAATAAAGTGTAATTTGGCATGTCCTTATGAAGAACATTAGTATTTCAAATGTCCTCAGCATAAATGTTGGTGATGTTGCATGTCTCATACATTAAACCAGATAAATAATGCGGATTTGCAAGTTAATTGAAATTCTTTATTATGTACCAGAACGGACCAGACATCGCTTCAACAAATTCCATGCTATCACATTTTTAAAATCAAACTCAAAAGCCAATCATCTCATTAAATAGATAATTTGTTCATTTAATTATAAGAAAACATGATCACCTAATTCGGTTGTTTCGAATCATTTCCATTCCGTCAAAATTTTGTTATTTTCGTCTGCCAGATCACGTGATTTCGATGGAACTGCTGGTCCTGAGCTTCCGGTGTCAATGTACACAACAAAAACTCCAATCGATATGTGCCGTTTTAACGTTCGATTCTCAAGTTAAAAATATCTTAACATTTTCTGTAAAAGACAGATATCAATTAAATTATTTTATTTGTATCAAAGACTTCAATGCAGAGACAAATAATTCTTTAAAATTAAATTTGTTTTCTTTCTTTATTTGCGGATGCCACCATCATGAAAGGAAAACGATCTGCCTTTATGTATATATGTCTTATACAAGACAGATAGTGGGGTACCGAACACCAGTATTTATTCAGCGGTTTCCTTGGCGTCTCCATATTACAATTACTTATAATCTACCGCATCTACGACTATGATATGCTGACGTTGTCACAGTAATAGCGTAAACACCGGAAGTAGCCTGCCTATTTGTTCAGACGTCAAGACACGAAAAAGACGGAACATGGTCGGAATTGACATGATTCGAAACAACCGAATTAAATAATAATATAAAGATCAAAAGAAATCAATTAATCATAATTATTTTGAAACTGCTTTTAACTCAATTTACTGTAATAAAAAAAAATAATGCAAATTAAAAGCCAATTAATTAATGATTATTCAACTTCATCCTTTTGAGTATACGTAAAATAATAATATATAGCATTGATAGTAAAGGTATGCGGATAGTAAATTACAACGCTTGACCGTATTTTATTGTCATATTGATAACATTTCCGATTCCTGTGATTTTAACACACTTTCAAAAGCACAATTTATTTGAATATTCTTTCAAAAGCATCATATGAACATTGCCATTCGTCAGTTGGTCAGAATTGCTTTCCTCTTAGTGGTAATTTTTAACATTGTACGAGTTGACGATGGTACGAGATTGCAAATTTTGGTACGAGTTAACTAGTTACAATGACAGTCAGTCATGTATAGTCCTTTCTCCCCTTTCCGGTGTAAACCTCGTTCCGGTGCAAACGAAACATTCAGCTTAGCACTGCAGTATACGCGCATACGTAGATCATACTTTACGCACTGAAGAACTGGAGGCGTGGCTATATGCTGACATAAACATCGGCGAAAATGTTTGCAGTACAGGTAAAATTTAGTTTATTTCCTTTTGCTAGTGATTTCCATCAAATGCCCATCATGCACATATGCCTTATAGAACCACACTCCTCCTAAAAAGAAAATATTTATTCCAAACATATCAAACGTTTGTGTTGTGTCGTCTGCCATTTACAGAGCGTCCTAAACAACAAATCATGAGTCACATTGTGTCCCACCGGTGCTTCCATACAATCAGAATTTCTCATTGCACCGGAACGAGGTAAACAAACTTCAAGATGGCGCCCTTCAACAACCAAACTTTGTAGATGTAACTTAAGGTTAGTTTGCAAGGTTGCAGTTTCAGTTTTACATTTTTTGGAAGTTAAATGCATGTATTTTCTCTAGATTTTTTTTATTTCTTTCGTGCACGGCAGATCGGTATCGAAATTTACCGGAAAAACATTTCACCACCGGAACGGGGTTAAAGCAGTATACTCATGACGAGCTCGAAACGAATGGAAATTGGAATGTGGCCTTTGTTAATAAAATTCATATTAAAAATAAATACTTTGTGTCTGGGCAAATCCAATCGCCTTCATTAGGTTTAAATCGTGAGGACATGTCTGCTTTGACAGTTGTGGAAGTAGACAGAAGTCCAGCGAATGATAACTTTCTTCAGGCTCAGCTTTTTTCGACCTCGTTTTTCAGGGGAGGTAATTAAAAAACAAAAATTATATCTTGCTAATCCCGAACATTATATTAGCAAACTTATCAAATAATACGCTAATCTAACGCGATTTCAATTCAAAATGAAATGATGTGAGGGAATTAATTTTATTATTTCGAATAATATTTGAAAAAAAACATTTTTTTTTTATCTGCATACATTTATGAAGTGAATGATAATTCGGGAGGGTCTAAAAGCCGGAAAATGAAAACCCGGAAAATGAAAAAATACATACTTTTTCTATTATATCTTCTAAATGCGTATAGGTAGAATAATAATTTGAATGGATTTTTAAAGCTTATAAGAAGATTTATCAGATGATATATAATTAATTTAAATTAAAATTAATTTTAAAGCCAATATGATGGCCGCAAAAAAAAAATTGGTAAAATTTTCCAACCAAATTTACGACTTTGAACTGAAATATCTCGAAATATATATCACCCGGTCAAAAACTCTTT
>MJUT01030375.1:87971-99568 GCA_002080005.1 Gigantidas platifrons
CTTATTGTTAGAAACCACTAAGCCAATTGAATTGTGACTTTACAGGAATGATCATTGTGTGATCCTGTACTAAACTTGTGAATCGTTTGCTGATCGGAAATTTAAGATGGCCACCATGACTCGACTTAGTTTTAACATAGGACCTATGGAAAAAATGTTTAAAAGTCTTCTCCTCTGAAACCAGCAAGTCAATTTAAAGCAAACATGGCATTAATGGTCCTTAGGTGGTCAACTTTCAAAATTATGTCCTGTGAGCCCGACCTCCATCCAAGATTGCCGCAGTCAGCGGACATAGTTTTAACATAGGACCCTATGGGAAAATTGTTTAAAAGTCTTCCCTCTGAAACCAGTCAGCCAATTTAAAGCAAATATGCCATGGATGGTCCTTGGGTAGTATACTTTTAAAATTGTGTCCGGTGACTACTACCTCCATCCAAGATGGCTGCCATGAGCAGACATAGTTTTAACATAGAACCCTATGGGATTTGAATAGTAACTTAGATGTATTCGGCATGCATACATTCTTAAGAGGACTTAGTTATGTCAGGTGAGCGATACAGGCTCATGTGAGCCTCTAGTTTCTTGACAAAAAAAATCTTCTCCTCTGAAAGCACTGAGCTAAAGAATAGCCGAACAGTTCTTGGATGGCGCCATTTGAAATAATGTATGACAGGCACACGTTCCATCCATAATGGCTGCATTTACAAAAATATTTTAAAATGGCGAAAATATCTAAATGTCATGCTTGAATAGACAGGTTTGTGTTGGTGCTTTATGCTATGAGTGGTATGTTGTATAATTTATAGTTATTATACCTCAGTATAAGTTTTCCTGTTAAAAAAGACATGTTCATAAATATTCCGTTTATTGGTGAATTGTGTAACGAACTATTCACTGATGAATAGTCCCAAAGGATATTCACCTCTCATGTCCTATTTAGCAGGGACTCGATAGATTTTCTCGGAATTTTGAATACTCTTGATTCATTGGAGGAAACATCTAATGTAAATTCAAAATTCCCAGGATTTTTTCAATGGAAAAAAAACCTGCAGACAACAACTTGTCTTTTATACTGTTCGGTATAATAAAAGACTTATTGACTGGATATTCAGGTAACAGAAACTTTATTGTTTCCCTCGACGTCAACTTTTTCCTAAGGCTTTGCCGCCTTTGGAAATTGTTGGTGTCTAGGGTGCACAATAAACTACCGTTATACCAGTTAATAAGTGTTTATTATTGTTTCACTGAATATCTATATTTTCTGGTCAGCGAGTAGTTCTCGCCATTTTTTATGTTTTTTATCCAATATTTTTAAGAAGCAGGCGAGAAACCTTTGTTTCACCCCATTATTATTTTGCACGACCCATAACGATATATCTACGAAATTAATTTTCACAAAGGAAAGTGCACGCTGATCAGGGATCCATTATTATGATGTTGCGTTTTTTAACAGAAAATTGACGCAACAGAAGCAATTCTCGCCAACTTTCAGAAATATTGTTTTTGGTGAAGCTAAAGCATTATAAGGAAAGAAAAACAACATTTTAGAAAAATCAAAACCATTTCTTAAAAAGTTTTATCCGTTTTTGTGTTAGCTTGTAGAAAACTCTGATAATTATTCATTGCTGTTTTAATGGCTGTCATGCCATCACCATGCCGCTCCCCCATTCCGTAAAATACATCCTTTTCAACAGTGGTTTACCTGATAATTTTCATTTTCTTGATGAAAAGTAATAATTCCAGTTTTTCTAGAATTAATTTGAATACTTTGTCCATGTTTTATGCCCAATGTGATAATATAGGATCCATGTATAAATTAGCGGTCAAGGTAATTGATGATGTAAACAGTGCATGCGCAGGCATCCAATTGCATTCACATGGAATCTATTTTTATTCTGCAATCGTGAGTATTTTGGATTGTATGGATCAGTAATAAGGCAAAGTGTTACACTTTTTGGAAAGATCTTAAAGATTTGTAGAGATTAATTGGAAATATGGTGTCAGTAGATTCTCCGATGGTCATACCATGTGTTTTTCTATTTTAAGAGTACCGACACACGTGACATCCTGTTGATGTTATGACAGAATGTGGGGTGCAGTAGAGTTTCTACCCGATTTTAATGATATTTCACAATGAAATTTGATATAAAAAAAAATATACAAAGGATTGGTACGGCGTCCTTTAATGATGGTGAAAAAATCGGAAGAAAATTCGAGAGTGCTTGCGCTAAATGGGAAAGTTGGCGAGAACTACTCGCTGACCAGTAATGTACACAATATTTTATTCTAATAAATGCATAACCATGGTAACATTGACACAGTCACTTATACAAATTCTCCTGAAAATAACTGATTAATAATAATGGACAGAACAATGTGTAGACATATGTCATTATTTAATACTCCTAGCATACCTGCCAATCACTGAAAGTCAAAAATCAGGTTGTGACCTGCATTGCACAAGAAGGCATGTCATGATGCATGAAAGACATTTTTTGTCTTTATTTCAAAACAAAGATAAACTTTGACACTTTAATGTTATTAAAAATAATCGTACATGCTGTAAATATTCATGAGGAAAGTTTACAATAAATGTCTTGTTGTTTATTATATTTTTTTTATTACAAATTACTTGGTCCAGCAGCAAGTATACCATTAAAAGGCATTTGGTAATTGGTTGGTGAATTTTGGGTGAGAAGCGCATCCGATACGTATATTCTTGCATTAACATATTACATTTAGCTTTAAAAAATTTCTCATCAGTTTTTCAAACTGTTGATATATATAATACCCCAATATTTGATGCATCAACCTGAAAATAGTAACAAATAAAATCACTTTTATTATTCTAATTTAGGTCCTCAATCACTTGTGCCATGATATAGCTGAAATATTGTTGAAAGTGGCATTAAGCACCATATAACACTAATGCTTAATAACTTGTGCTAATTGGACAAATCAATGGGCTTGTCTCTATTATACATTGATTTTTAAAGGTACTGTGCTGATCAATCTGTGACTTATATTGTGTGCCAGTTAAATCTTATGAGCCTGCATTGGATGTCCTAAACTTGTCAAGCTAACTAACTGCACAATTAATACATGGATTTATTTAATATGCACCTAGAATGCTTTGAAATTGTCACAACACAGGATTATTAGGCATGAATGAAAAAATACTTTTTCAAATGCTAAATGGTTTGGTTTGGTTTGATTTATGGTGTTTAATGCCACTTTCAACAATATTTCAGTTATTTCATGGCAGTCAGTTTTATTGGTGGAGGACACCAGAGAAAACTACAGACCTGTCGAAAGTCACTGACAAACTTTATCACATAATGTTGTATCGAGTACACCTGACCTGGCCATTAACGGCTCCTTTTTAATTGTAATTTACATAATGTACAAATAGATCACTACCCTTTGATCACTGTGCTAAGCCAGAAGAAAATCTATTTTCTAACTTTTTGATCAAGTTTTCTATTTTCATACATCTTATCAGTCTGGACATCTATATCTCTTTCATCCAGACATTTGTTTAAATGGCACAATATAAATCATTTGAAAATTACTTACAAAATTTAACCTAAATATATAGCCAAAAACACAGAGTTCTCTATGATTGTATATATTGACAGCAAAATCAATTTGAGTAAATATTTAACAGAAACATACTGGTAAATAGCAAAACCAGAATGATACTAGAAACGTGGGTAAACACGGGTGGGACTTAAAAACTCTGTGTCCTTTAAGCAACCGTCGGGGGATAACACTGTGAGTTGGCAAGTATGCCTAAAGAAAACCCAAGCTATTTAAAGGACATTAAATATATCACATTGCTTGTATATACAGTTGAATCTCGTTATCTCGAACCACAGCGGACCGAGAAAAAAATTCGAGTTATCCGTAGTTCGACTAAAGAGGAGTGCAAGAATTTGATGTCCATGAAAGGGGAAGTAACTCCATTTGGAATGTTATATCAATTTTCCGACCTCATGATGTTTTTTTTTTTAGTTTTTGATATCCATATCAGTTGTTTTTAATTTGGTATGTGCATGTTTCTTTTTTAATTTTATTTCCGTTGACACTATCGTCGCATAATTCCTTGTTTTGTGTAATGTTGACACTATCGTCGCATACTTCCTTATTTTGTTTTGTGTAATTTATATGTTATTTTCTTGTGTATTGAAAATCAGTAATGTTTTTATCGTTCATTTACAATGATAAAATAATTAATCAACTAACAACGAACTGTACATAAATGAATAACTTTATTAACAAGATAAACTCACGTTTATTCATACAAAGGAAACATCATGGCAGGCAATATACACATGTTTTTATTTGAAGAATACGAAATATTTAATGAAACGAATGTATCAATGAAACGCATATAAAATATTATAAAATAGGAACAAAATGTATCAAGCACTAATAAAACATATAAAAGCAATTTACTCAGTATAATTAATAATAAGTAAGAATGAATTTCTGTTTGATTGCCACATCAAATGATATGGGAAAAGTCGTAAGAATAAATAATTGTTAGTGATTAATTATCACTTGATTGCTTCATTTAAAATTAAAAACAGCTAGTTTACACATTTCTTTATAATAATAACAACAATTAACAAAATTGATAAAGCTTAATTAACAGAGAAAATGAATAACCCAAGCCATAAATTTGACACTTTGACATCTGTTTATTGAGGTTAATTATCAGTTTGACATAACGAACATTGTTTGCATTTATTTTAATTATTAGTTCGACATAACGAACATGTTTTGCATTGATTTTCACCTTTGGGACTGAAAAGTTACTTCGAGACAACCGAAATTTCGACATATCGAAGTTCGAGATAAAAGGAGTAAAATCAGTTGAAAAGCACTAGGTTTTGTTCGGGACTTGAAAAAAAATTTGAGAAAGCCGAAATTTTGAGATAACCGAGTTTGGCATAACGAGATTCACCTGTACATATAACTAACACATATTCTAATATATTCATGATTAAAATACTGATAAGGAAGCTACAGGAAATTATTTTGCTTAAATTAAGATATGCTAGTTAGAAATATATTTTGAACAGTATGAGAAAAAGTTGTTATGTAGAATATCTCAATGTTTAATGTTAACCAGATCAGCAATTGCTGGCTCCATGGATCCTCTGGTTGTAAAAGACCATTTACACATATCCAACTGGATTTTAAAATTATATGTTTTTGCTCATTTTTAGCTCACCTGACCCAAAGGGTCAGGTGAGCTATTGTCACCACTGAGCGTCTGTCGTCCGTCCGTTAACTTTTCACATTTTAATCAACTCCTCTGAAGCCACTGGGCCAATTTGAACCAAACTTTTGGTGGAATGGTCCTTGGATGGCCCCCTTCCAAAAATGTGTCCATGATCCCGACTTCCAACCAAGATGGCCACCAAGCTAAAAATAGAAAAAAATTGGGATGAAATTTTAATTTTCCATTGCTGCTTTAGTATAAGTCAAAATGAGCTCAAATTTGAACTGCCACTACATGGCAAGGAGTAGTTTAACATATTCCGGGTTTTTCTGTGAAATTTTTCTTTCAGCCGATTTATACCGATTATGCAAATTAGGCATACTTTGATAAAAAATCACATTTAAATCTTTTCCTCTGAAACCCCTGAACCAAATTAAACCAAACCTGGCAGGGATGGTCCTTGGATGGGTCCCTTTCAAAATTGTGTCCGACAGCCCCGCCCTCCATTCAAGATGGTTGCTGTTACTAAAAATAGATATTTCTTCAATTGTCCATTGCTGCTTGAGTATAAGTCAAAATGAGCTCAAATTTTAACTGCAGCTACATGGCAAGAAGTAGTTTAACATATATTCCGGTTTTCTTTCAGCCGATTTATACAGATTATGCAAATTAGGCATATTTTGATAAAATATCACATTTAAATCTTCTCTGAAACCGCTGAACCAAATTAAAGCAAATTTGGCTGGGGTGGTCCCCTTTCAATATTGCGTCTGACAGCCCCGCCCTCCATTCAAAGATGGTTGCTGTTACTTAAAATAGATATTTCATCAATTATTATTGTCGATTGCTGCTTTAGTACAAGTAAAAATGAGCTCAAATTTTAAATGCAGCTACATGGCAATGAGTAGTTTAACATATATTCTGGGTTTTTCTGTGAGATTTTTTTAGCCAGTTTATTCCGTTTAGGAATATTATAAGATAAAAATCACATCAAAATCTTTTGCTCAGAAATTTGAGTTGAAATGATCTTTGGGTGGCCCACTTTCAAAATTATGTGTAACACCCCCATTTTCTATTAACTTAAGATGTCAAATTAAAAACCAGGTGAACGATTACAGGCTCCTGGGAGCCTCTAGTTATTCGAGTTATTTCCCTTTAAGGCAGACAAATGTTCTTATTTCAATTACAAATCTATGAAAATAACATATATTTTCCCATAATCTGTACAAATTTTTAATGTTATAGCAATTTGTTAATTTTCTATGTGTCCTAAAATTTTTCCTATAATTTTTACACCGGGGGCCCGTGTGGCTCAATGAGTTAGGTTGTTGGATCTAACAGCTCATACAAGCCTATCACCAATACAGCGTGGGTTCACGCCCAGCTTTGTAAATTACAAAAAAGGGTACACTCGACTTGCAGCCGCAAGTGATAAAGTTTACCAGTTGCTTGCCCAGGGTCAGTGGTTCTCTCCGGGTACTCCGGTTTCCTCCACCACTAAAACTGGTCACCATGATATAGCTGAAATATTGCTGAAAGTGGCGTTAATCACCAAAATTCAAATTCTTTATAATTTTTACAAGGTTCAAATACTGTATCTACAAAATTTAAGAAAATTGTTCTCAATATTCTTTTTCATTTCCTTTGTTCTTGCATGGAACAGGTAATATTTTACCCACAGTAAGGGAAATAACTCCTATAAAAAAACATAATTTTAGAATCAAGTCCGGAATGTGCAGATGGTCTATTAATATCATTAAAGCATCTTTGTTCTTCAACATTAAAGAATTTTTTAATATACAAATGCGACAGGATTACACCAGAAGTAATGCCTAATTTAGTGATACACATAATCTTGTGCATTATTAACAGTTTTCTAAATTAAAAAAGCAAAAGCAAATTTTAATTCCAATGTTTTTCATACACATTATTTGTATTTTATTTTCAGCATATTGAAAGAAACTTTTATGATTTAAATGGGAGCAAAAACAGATCTGATTCTGGCATGTGGTATTTGCCATTTGATCAGAATGGTCCCAGATTTCTGCAAGATATTCCAAATATTCGTGATAGTAAATATCTAGAGTGTGAGGGTAATTACTGTGGTGTTCCATACATGTACCCATTAATACATGTAGTAGATTCTAGGTGGGTGTGGTATGATATTGAATGATTAGTATTTGTAGACTACCAGTTTTCATGTATTTTAGAAGATAATTGCTTAAAAAATAAAACCTACATTCAGGGTCGGATAATCCTAAAGGCTGCAGCCTAGGGCCCCTCAAGCTTGGGGGGGGGGGGGGTCCTCAAGCTTGAGGGGGTCTGCTGAAATATTTTCAAATATTTTTTTTTAAATGAGTATAACATTTTAATATTTTGTATTGATGCATAGAGGAAGTCTCTGTCTGAGGTGGGCCCCATAATTTCATTAGCCTAGGGGCCCCAAAAGGTCATTATCCGGTCCTGGCTACATTGTATATAAACACAAGATTTTTAGCATCTTCATCAAGTGAAATCTTGATACAGTGAAACTATCCTAAAGCGAAGCTTGAATAAACCAGAATACTATATAAACCAAACTTTAAATAAAGTCCCAATGTATGAAATTTTTGTTAAATTAACCTCTATAAACCGAACACCTGTTTATTCTGAACACAAAAACTGGTCCCAAGGTTTGATTTATACTGTTTCACTGTAACATATGAATTTTTCTGAAAACATGCAAACTGGTATATCTCAAACTGGTATATCTCCTTCTATATATCTTGTATTTTGCAACTTTGTTTTTTTGTTGTTTTTTTTCACAAACTACACATTAACTCAAAGTAAAGTTGTTTTTGTATGTAATCATACCTGTTAACCTCAGAGATTGTGTATGTGGGAGATCTCCCACATTCCAACTATTTAATGTGGGAGATTTTGCGTGACGAACTTTTTCACACTAAAATTGTTAGATTAAAGCAAACAAAATTTACTGTACAACTTTTATTGTTGTTGCTGAGCAACATTACTTCAAACCACTTTGGTATGACAATACAGCTTGTTTTGCTGATCTTAGAACAGAGTCACTTGGTTCGTACTCATAACACAACAAGTTTTGATTTTGCTTTGCACATAATAAAGAACAAAATGTGTCATTGTTCAACTCAGATCTCATATCTGTCTGGATTTTTTTTTAACATAGAAAAAATTCTCTCTGGGTCTGCATTTTTAAGATTGGTTGATTTCCTTGTTGAAGCAACTGCTTTTTTTTGTGTGAATCTCCATCAGCATGTCTTTTAATATCATATACACCACCATGGCTGACACTAAAATTTGTAGAACAAAGTTTGCAAAATGCCACATCATTCCCAAAAGAAGTAGACTGCACCCAATCGTATAATTTTGTCCAGTCCTCCAAGAATTTGCAATAATGTTCTTTTTCTTTGAAGAAGGGGTGCTAGGTCCTGAATTCCAACGTCTCCTTGATTGTGACATAGTTGAACTGTATTTTTTTTTAAAGTTTTTTTCGTATTTAAGTAAGTAATTGAACGATACTCGCCTTCAAATTTTCTTTTTACACAACTTTGATTCGTGTAGTTATCCATTCGATATTGTAAACAACTTACATTATCGGCGTTTCTAGTAAAAACCGAGAGAATTCCGAGTAACAATCGGCTGATTCACGCAAATGTTTTAATGACCCAGCTGATAAAAACAACAAAAATGGCATCCTAATTTTCGATTTTAATAAAATTTATGGTCGCGGGAGATAATGTGGGAGAAGTATTTCAAAGCGGGAGTTTTTAGTCTCCCACGCGGGAGGCACATTCTTTGCGGGAGGCCGAGCTCAAAAGCGGAAGTCTCCCGCGAAATGCGGGAGGGTTAACAGGTATGTGTAATTGTCATTTAGAATGTATGCATCACAAGAAATATATTTTTAACACCAATATACATCTATGATTGCATTTGTACCATGTATTGCAGTAAATAAATGTTAATGTGTACCGTTTTTAGGTACGTATAGAATGCAGTCTTAAGCTTTAAAAGGATAATTTGTAGGTGGGGTGCGTTTTATGCATAGGAGCAAGTATCAGACACTTTTTTTCAGGTCACGAAGAGAGTTGCCGGTAGCATAGCTTCGAGTTCAATGACAGCAATATTCCCAATGATCGGTGAATTATTGTTCAAATAACATTAATTGTGTTCATTATATATGTGTTATTTAAAATAAAATTGTATAAAAATTATATTTATTGCAGGAATAACTTACAAATGTTTGCTATCAGAGGTGTGATATTTTACTTTTTTTCAATCTATTTTTTCCTGGGGTGAAATTACCTGTGTTTGGGTATTGAACCTTTGTTTGAATTATCAATTTTTAGAGCACTTCAGCAGTTGACAAGGTCAAGGACAGTATATTGTATAACAAGGTGTGAAAAGATAATTGAACTTACTGGGACACCTGTCAATATTATATAATATATTGTAGCAGTGGCACAATATGAGTACATTTCAAAAGAAATTATAATCTCTTTGATCAGGTCTTAATTAATGTTATTACTTTTGTATTGTTTTCACTTTCTTTGAATCGATCGTAATTACTTCCTATTTCAAGCTTGACCCAAGCTTGCCTATCTTTGATCACATGAACGGTTCATTATTTGATGAATTAATACTGATTAAAGATTAAACATATCTACATATTTATTATTTAAAACAACCATAATTCACGTAAAGAACGACAAAAAAATCAACTGCTCCATCCGTATCATTTTCATTGCCGTTTTGAACTTGTTTTCAAATTAAACATTACCGATAAACTTCCTGCATTCACAAAACAGCTAATTTTCACTTGCAAAATGTAGAATAATTGGTTTAAACTCTTTTAACAAAACTAATTTAACATTTCCCTGTCTAAAATTTATCAAAAATACATGGATTAACAAATACGTGATCTGTGGTAAGCAGTATTTTGCCGTTTGAACGAGGATTTCTGCCGTGAATTTTTTACTGAATTTCCTGCGTTCTATAGATAGGAACTAGAATTTTCCCAGATTTTTTGGGGAGGAAAGGAGGGTGCGTTCTATGCACCAGTGCGTTTAATAGACACAAAAAGACGGTATGAATGTTTTCAACAGGAGCTGCTAAAACATAAGTGCTTTCGAATATAGTATGCTAATTGCTATGTCAAGTGTGAGTTTAAGTGCTTAAGAATGGGAGTGCTTTCAACAGCCTTATCAAGTGCTTAAGAATGGCAGCCTTATCAAGTGTGGCAACAAATGCAAAAAAAGGTGTGCTTTCAAATACATGTAGATAACAGCTTTTATATCAAGTAAGATAACAGTTACTAAACAAATGAGTGCTATCAATAAGAAATAAATATAAACTATACTCTGAGTCACATGAACTAAATTTCCAAAATATTGTACTTATATACTCATCCACTCCTTTTTTTTGCATTGAAAATCCAATACAATTTGTCCATACCAAAGTAAATGGTTTATATGTTATAACCTCCCTTGGTATTTGGGGGGTTAAGGTTATTGTGTTTAACTGCACTTTCAACAAAAGAAAACCGGAGTACCCGGAGAAAACCACAGACTTGCTGCAAGTCACTGACAAACTTTATCACATAATGTTGTATCGAGTACATCTCGCCTGAGCGGGATCTGAACTCACAACGTTAGTGATGATAGGCACTGATTGCATAGGTAGTCATAAATCCAACTACCATACGATCACGACCACAGCATTTGAATAGATGAATATGTCCTAAACTTTCTCAATGGAGATTTAAGATTACATTGTACATGGTTGCCATCTTTGATTTTAAACCTTGCTTTTTTAGCTCACCTGACCCAAAGGGTCATGTGAGCTATTGCCATCACTTGTCGTCCGTCGTCCGTCCGTCAACATTTCACATTTTAATCTTCTCCTCAGAAACTACTGGGCCAATTGCAACCACACTTTGGTGGAATGGTCCTTGGATGGCCCCCTTTCAAAAGTGTGTCCGGTGTTCCCGACTTCAAACTAAGATGGCCGCCAAGCTAAAAATAGAAAAAAGGGGGGATGAAATTTCAATTGTCTATTGCTGCTTAAGTATAAGTCAAAATGAGCTCAAATTTTAACTGCAGCTACATGGCAATGAGTAGTTTAACATATATTACGGGTTTTTCTGTGAAATTTTTCTTTCAGTCGATTTCTACCGATTATGCAAATTAGGCATATATTTTGTACTTTTTGTCCTTTATTTCAAAAACTATAAGAGATAGATGTTAAATTCAAGCTGTATACATGTTCAGCATGTCAAGATCTACCTACTCTGCAATTTTGAAGTAAATCCCATAACCCATTTTGGAGTTATTGCCCTTTTTTCATCAAATTT
>MJUT01030375.1:116658-136622 GCA_002080005.1 Gigantidas platifrons
ACATTCTTAAGAGGACTTAGTTATGTCAGGTGAGCGATACAGGCTCATGTAATCCTCTAGTTTCCATCAAATTTTCAAAATTTTAATACTTTTCACCCTTTATTTCAAAAACTATAAGAGATAGATGTTAAGTTTAAACTGCAAACATGTTCAGCATGTCAAGATCTACCAACCCTGCAATTTTGAGGTAAATCCCAGTAACCATTTTGGAGTTGTTGCCCTTTTTTCATTAAATTTTCAAAATTTTAATACTTTTCGTCCTTTATTTCAAAAACTATAAGAGATAGATGTTAAGTTTAAACTGCAAACATGTTCAGTATGTCAAGATCTATCGACCAAGATGGTCAACACAGCCGAACTTAGCTTAACATAGGACCCTATGGGAAATTCACATAAAAAGCTTCTTGTCTGGAATCAGTTGCTCAATTGGAACCAAACTTTGATAAAATAGTCATTGGATGGTTCTCTTCCAAAAATGTGTCTGGCGGTTCGGCCCTTCGACCAAGATGGCCCCCAAAGCCAAACTTGGCTTAACATAGGACCGTATATGGAATTCACATAAAAATCTTCTTGTCTGGAACCAGTTGCTCAATTGGAACGAAACTTTGATAAAATATTCATTGGTTGGTCCTCTTCCAAAATTTTGTCTGGTGGTCCCGCCCTCTGACCAAGATGGCTGCACAACTGAACTTAGTTTAACATAGGACCCTATGGGAAATTCACATAAAAACCATCTTGTCTGGAACCAGTAGCTCAATTAGAACCAAACTTTGATGGAATAGTCATTCGATGGTCCTTTTCCAAATGATGTCCTGCAGTCACACTCTCCCACCAAGATGGCGCACCACAGTGCAGTTGCGTTGTTATTGAAAGCAGCTTTGATCCAGGTGAGCAATTGCAGGCTCCTGGGAGCCTGTGGTTATTAATTTAATTTGAATACTTGTTTAAAGCACATGGTGACACCCATATCCAGAGATTATACTTTGTTGTACCGGTATTATACAGCAAACCATGTTTGCAAGCTAACAGCCCACAAATGTAAGGCCTATTTCTATTTCTTGTATTTTAGCTAGTTTGCTTTTCCGGTATAAAATATAGCGGTAGTCATGATTTAAAAAAAAGCAACATTCCTATGATTAGATTTTACAGACAAAACAAAATTTGTGGATGAAAATTGACATAATAAGTTTGATCTTGTTGGTAGTAATATTATTTTTTCCTGTACTGGTTCTATTTGAGCAGTCAAGTTGCATTTACTGGAAAAAAATTCTTACCTGTATATACGGTGACTGACCAATATATAATTTTTCTGGTACCTGATTCATGTTGACCGACGGTATGTAACGGTACCAGTACAAGCACTGACTTCACAGTGGACACCATCAAAAACGATTAAAACGACGTTTGTTTCTGCTCTTTTTAGACAATCTGGCAGTTGTTTTGGGCTTTTTAACACTGCAGGATAAACACAATATACATACATTGTCAGAAAATATATAATTTATTTGCTCTCGCTGCGAAACAGGACAGAAGAGCTTGCCAAAGATTCGCTTTTCTACCTGTTTCTCAAGCTTGTACAAAAAAATTATATATTTTCCAACTATATACGTATATTGTATATATATATATTATTAAATGGATTGTGTATTGCATAGCACTGCATTATGTATTGTTTAGTAGAAGAAAATCTTGTGTTATTTGTATTCCGTTTTGAAATGAAATGCGTCTTTATAATAGGCAACGAAATCTACCTGACACTGATATGAAATACAATTGACAGTATTATATTTTTCTAAGAATATTATGACATACATGTACTTAGATTGATTGATTGTTGTTTAATGCCAGACATACTGTATGTGTATGTTTTTTTTTAATATTATTTGCATTTATTGTAAGTTAGAATAGTAATCATCTTCATTTTGTTGAAGACGGTCAGTATTTGATAGAAGTAGTGTAACGGTCAAGTCCAAAAAAGTTGCTTATTTAAGGAGTTTAATGTACCCACCGAACACACGCCTGAAACTTTTTGTATGTTATTTTCAATGTTTCTACTTTTATTTTAATCGGGTCGTCACCAATTCGTACCGCCCGATTTTTTCAAATATACATTTTTTTAGCATAGGGGTATCTTGACGAAAAATAATGTCTTACTTACAAGATCGTTAAATTGCAATGTTGACTTTATCATTAGGTAAAAACACATTTTTATGACTGTTTGAAGACTATACATTGTCTTTAAAATACAAAAATATTCATTTTTATCTATTTTAATCATGTAATAACATTCTATAATAAGGAGGTGTTTTTATATGAATTGTGACATCTAACTAACCAATATAACAATTCTGTATGAGATGAATTTTTATTTTAGTATTTTCTGAATACTTTTAAATACAATGCATCAATTTTACCCATTTAAATGTGAATGTGTTCGATCAAACAGACACAGTTAATGAAAAATCATTTAGAATGTCCAGGCAAAAAAGTTGTAATTTTCCTGAAAAATACATTAGCCGTTCGCGTACCGTATTTAGTGTTCTCGTCCTATTAAGTGACCCGAACTTGCAAATTGCATATGCTTTTAAAATTGCTTAAGAAATTTTTTTGGTGTTCTTGAGTTGTCTAAGAGTTGATATCAAGTCATTATTTCAGTATTTCTCAACAATAAGTTGTTATACTTTGGTTATTAATTTAATCGATATTATAATAAGAAAACCGTACTTGTGATGGTGTGATTCTTTCCGAAAAAATTGCCAGAGTTGTGTAGTCTTGTTAAATTTGTTCCGTCGATCAAAAAGAAAGCTAGACAGTCTTTAAATTGGCAAAATTGTGTTATTTGTCAAGAACCAGGTACAAATGAAGATTTAATAAACATGCAGAGCCAGGGCAAACATTCGTTTTTAAGGGCAATGGAGGCCCAGAAAGATGATGTTTATTCAAAAGTATTAAAAGAATTAACTTCTATGTCTGATATAAAATTGGACTCTGCTGTTGTCAAATATCATAAACCATGCTACAGAGCTTATACCTGCAAACAAAACCTCAAACCTTTTCTACAAAATGAAGTTTTAGATGATAGTTATCGAGGAAGTTCCTCTTTGACTATCTCTATAATTAAAAATGTACCATCTGAACCAAGCGTTTTTAGAAGGTCAGACTGGATGACCAAAAGGGCAAGTCAAAAAAATGTTATGGTGACTTGAATAAATTGTGAATTCAAATTGTCAACCAGTAAAGACTGTAGTTTGGTTCATCTTCCTCCTTGTGAATCCTCTTTTTAGCTCACCTGGCCAAAGGCCATGTGAGCTTTTGTCATGGGTAAGCGTCCGTCGTCCATTCGTCCGTTAGCTTTTCACATTTAACTCTTCTTCTCTGAAACCACTGAACAGATTTCAACCAAACTTGCCATAAATGTTCATTGGATGATCCTCTACCAGTTTGGTGTTTTTGGTGTAGATCGGAAATTCAACATGGCTGCCAGGGCCAATAATGTGTTCTGATTGGTTGAAACCTTGAAAATCTTCTTGTCAGAAACCACTAAGCCAATTGAATTGTGACTTTGCAGGAATTATCATTGGGTGGTCCTGTACTAAACTTGGGAATCGTTTGCTGATCGGAGATTCAAGATGGCCGCCATGACTCGACTTAGTTTAACATTGGACCCTATGGGAATTTCACATTTTCATCTTTTTTTCTGAAACCACGCAACAGATTTGAACCAAACTTGGCAGAAATGTTCATTAGATGGTCATATACAAGATTTTTGTTTTTGGCGCTGATCGGAAATCCAACATGGCTGCCAGGGCTCATAATGTGTTTTGATTGGTCGAAATTTAAAAATCTTCTTGTTAGGCCATAAAAAGTTAATTTCTTGGTTCTCAGGCCCACCCGCATGTGGAAATTCGTCGCCGCATTGCCGATTTTATTGCAAAAATAGTTAAAAAAAAAAATAATAAATGCGGTAGCACTATCCGTACGGAAAAAACAACCGCATCCGTTTTTTCTCTTATATCACGTGGTCGGTGAAACGCTTTAAAACGCATCATGCTTAAATGAGATTTAAAGCATCGTTATGACAATGTATAAATAAAAAACGTGTTTCCGTTTGACATTTAGACAAAATGTCAATCGTTTCTGTGCAAATTCGGCACAAATGTTTGCCAGTTTTACCAGGGAACATAATAGGGGGCTTCTCCGAAGCTTGTACCTTATTGGAATTGTTTACGGAGATAAAAAATGGTACGTTGGGACCAGCGGATTGGACGTTTCCATAAAAATTAACCACTTGTGATGTTTCTGCCACCATCGGAAGAAATAAAATTGAAATTTTCAATAAAGTAATGAAAAGATTTATACATTGCCATATTTTTTAGAAAAAAAAGAAAGAAAAAATGCCTCCCTCATCACTTTTTACAGCAGTAAAAGGATAAAAAAAAAATGCTGCCCTCCCTCATCAATTTTGACAAAAAAGGGCCTGAGAACCAAGTAATTAATTTTGCATGGCCACTAAGTCAATTGAATTGTGACTTTACAGGAATGATCATTGGGTGATCCTGTACTAAACTTGTGAATCGTTTGCTGATCGGAAATTCAAGATGGCCGCCATGACTCGACTTAGTTTTAACATAGGACCCTATGGAAAAAATGTTTAAAAGTCTTCTCCTCTGAAACCAGCAAGTCAATCTAAAGCAAACATGGCATGAATGGTCCTTAGGTGGTCAACTTTCAAAATTATGTCCTGTGAGCCCGACCTCCATCCAAGATGGCCACCGTCAGCGGACATAGTTTTAACATAGAACCCTATGGGATTTGAATAGTAACTTAGATGTATTCGGCATGCAGACATTCTTAAGAGGACTTAGTTATGTCAGGTGAGCGATACAGGCTCATCTGAGCCTCTAGTTTGAAGTATGTTCTGAGGTCAATATTGCAAACAAAGATATGGATGACCGCTGATCAGGCTAAGCCAGTCATAGGTTCACCATTATCCTATGCAAGGCAGTAAGAAAAATTAGGACTTCAACCTATCCTATTTGTATGGCACATGTCGTCCGACTTCCTTCAAGATCTGATATGTCCATACAAATGTAAGTCTGTTTACTATACTGCCTGTGTTTGTTTTGAGCAGAACTTAGCTCGTACAGATTTGTGCCCATGCCAAGCTAAAGAACAATGCTTCAATATTCATTCACGACGTACTGAGAGTGTTGAGGACGATGACAGTTAGAATATTTGTAGCGGTACAACAGTCAGATTCTGA
This sequence comes from Gigantidas platifrons, assembly GCA_002080005.1. NCBI lineage: Eukaryota > Metazoa > Mollusca > Bivalvia > Mytilida > Modiolidae > Gigantidas > Gigantidas platifrons. Next base: position 121,922 of record MJUT01030375.1, read on the forward strand.
AAGTACCATGTACTTTAGTCTTCATTGATGATATTGTAATTGTCTATGATATAAAATCAATTATTCTATCAATTGACCAGTCATATCGATTAATCCATTATAATTATCAACCAATCATATCAGTAAACAATGCAATCCGAACAATATATTATTCAGCCATAATTTGCTTACAGTTATGGACTGCCATAAAACGTCATTTAACGACAAGACTAAGTTTTTTGGTATAGGAAATCAGAATAACAGTATCTTTATGACGTAACTGATCTAACATATCATAATTTTATGTTCTGTAAATGGAAACCCCATTTCTGGTACAGTACCACTAAAACATTGTCATTCGATATGTAATCTATTATATGTAGAGTTGATAGGTATACATAATACACATAGCTGAATATGTGCTACACTGACGTTGTATAGACCACTCGGGATCGAGCTTTCAAAAAAAAAAAAAACCTGGTTAAAAATGTATTTTGCATATCCAGTTTTTCGGAGAGGGTATTTTTTATATGTTAATCAAATAAAGCAAATCGACATTTGATGTCGAAAATACATCATTTTGACGTCATAAATCATATTGAAATATGCAACAAAAAAACAAAACCAAAAAAAAACAAAAAAAACTTAAATTTTGTACATTGTAATTTATTTATGCGATTAAGTAATGTGCAAATCGTATTGACAATATTTTTGACTCGCAGACAATAGAGATCTTTGACCTCAATTTGCATAAAATTGGGCGATAAAATTTCGGGACGACCCACGTAATTTTAAAGCCCAGTATATCTGCTATTATAATACATGTATACATGTTTAGATGTGTGTTCGGAGGGTATATTAAAATCAAAATTTTGAAGGTCTGACACCCCGACTAATACACGATGCTGGAGATCCAAATCGGACGTTCTCTAGGCTGCGTCCATATTCTGTGATCTCTCCGCTGTTTCAACATTGTGGATTTTACGGTCAGTTTTTGTGTGTTTTAGATTTACAAAAAATGCATGAACTGCAGTCTGACCTAAACACACTTGGTTCAGACTGTACAGTTTTAATTATAGAGCTAGTCAAAGAGGAACTTCCTCGATAACTATCATCTAAAACTTCATTTTGTAGAAAAAGTTTGAGATTTTGTTTGCTTGTGTAAGCTCTGTAGCATGTTTTATGATATTTGACAATAGTAGAGTCCAATTTTATATCAGACTCTTTTAATACTTTTGAATAAACATCCTCTTTCTGGGTCTCCATTGCCCTAAAAAACGAATGTTTGCCCTGGCTTTGCATGTTTATTAAATCTTCATTTGTACCTGGTTCTTGACAAATAACACAATTTAGCCAATTTAAAGACTGTCTAGCTTTCTTTTTGATCGACGGACCAAATTTAACAGGACTACACAACTCTGGCAATTTTTCGGAATAAAATCACACCATCACCAGTATGGTTTTCTTATCATAATATCGATTAAATTAATAACCAAAGTATAACAACTTATTGTTGAGAAATACTGAAATAATGACTTGATATCAACTCTTAGACAACTCAAGAACACCAAAACACAAAAGCAAATTTTCTTAAGCAATTTTTAAAGCATATGCAATTTGCAAGTTCGGGTCACTTAATAGGACGAGAACACTAAATACGGTACGCGAACGGCTAATGTATTTTTCAGGAAAATTACAACTTTTTCGCCTGGACATTCTAAATGATTTTTCATTAACTGTGTCTGTTTGATCGAACACCTTCACATTTCAATGGGTAAAATTGATGAATTGTATTTAAAAGTATTCAGAAAATACTAAAATAAAAATTCATCTCATACAGAATTGTTATATTGGTTAGTTACATGTCACAATTTATATGAAAAACACCTCCTTATTATAGAATGTTATTACATGATTAAAATAGATAAAAATGAATATTTTTGTATTTTAAGGACAATCTATAGTCTTCAAACAGTCATAAAAATGTGTTTTTACCTAATGATAAAGTCAACATTGCAATTTAACGATCTTGTAAGTAAGACATTATTTTTCGTGAAGATACCCCTACGCTAAAAAAATGTATATTTGAAAAAATCGGGCGGTACGAATTGGTGATGACCCGATTAAAATAAAAGTGAAAACATTTAAAATAACATACAGAAAGTTTCAGGTGTGTGTTCGGAGGGTACATTAAAATCAAAATTGTGAAGGTCTGACCGCCCGACTAAAGTAATACATGTATGTTGTGTTAAAATTAATTATTTACAGTATACATACCAGTAAAAAATTAATTCCGTCTTTCCTACTGTAATATCATTTATTGATATTTCAGTTTTTAGTTGTAAAGAAATTGTTAGAAAAAAAAAAAGAATTAATGTATTGACAACAAAAAACTTAATTGTATGCAAAGTATTTAATGTAATGACAATAAAAAAAAACTTAATTTTATACAGGTATTTAATATTATGATGATATAAAAAAACTTATAAAGTGGTGGTAAAAAACTTAAATTTTGATACAAAGTATTTCATGTAATGATGAATACACAAATTGGTAATGAACATTATTAATACAACGTTGATATCTAATTATTAATTAATATAGACACTCATATTTAGATATAGAGCTGAACGGTGATAATTTTGAAGTTTCAGACCCACTGACCAGGCATAAGGAGCTAAAAGGGTTGAGGGGATGATTTAATTACTGGTTTAGATCCACTGGCATTCAGGGAAAAAAAATATTAAAATAAAAAAAACAATAAACAAAAAAGGGGGAGGGGAATTCATTTATTGTGTCTACATTCATTTGTTATACTGATATTTTTTTAAGACAAATATTTTATTGTACATATATTGAACATATATTTTTATTATACATATATTTAACAAACATGTTATTATACATATATTTAACAAATCGTATTCCCATCGTTGTCTTCACAAAACATGCGTGCTGCAATATTCTACTCAGGGCAAATGTAAGTATCAAATGAAAATTGGTTGGAAATGTCAATAAAAAGTTATGTATGCTGGATATATCTGGTCTAAGATGATCCATGGTATCAAAAGTTATGTACATGTATGAAGGATAAATTATCTCAGCTGATCCACAATGCCAAAAGTTACGAAATGAAGAGAACAAAATATTAAGTAGATTCTTTGTACATTTGTAAACAAATATTATTATATGGCTTTTCACATTTGAATATCGTATAATCGGTAATTTCTGCGGATATATATTTCTGCAGTTTTCTCCTGTCAACTCCGGAACCTCTGAAATTAAAATAGCAGAATTTTATATGTTGGAGAAACAATTTGTTGCTTCCTGTAACACAAGTAAATTTTTCAGTGGCAAGATTTTCAAACCACAGAAAAAAAATCTGCAGAAAATGAATGTCTTCTTTTTAGTCCAAGACCACAGAAATTTCACACCGCAGAAATTACCAGTTATATGGTATATTAGGGCCTATGCTGTATTACTAAATTTAGATAAAAATTTATTCAAGGGTTTAGTACAATGCACAATTGTATATCTATTACTTATAGAAACAATACAATCCACTCTTAATCAGGATATTTTTGTATGATGATAATTTTGCCATACAGTTTATGGATTGATTAACTTGTAGAGAGGTGTTTCAAAAATGTTGAATTCATATAAGACATAACAGTACTGTTTAATGATATACCCTATTCCATCAGTGCATTCACATCCTTTCCTATTAAGTTCATTAATAATTTAATCAATGAAATCATTTAAAATTTGTTTACATGTACCAAACATTTTATTTCATGATTAGTTTTCACGAATGTTCACTGGATACTTAATATATTGGTGTAATTTATAAGAAATCACCAAATATTTGTGAGAACTATGATTTAACGACAAAGTGCATTAAAAAAAAACAAATACAAAATTGTATTTGAAAATATAGTTGTCAGGAATTTATACAGATTTAGCTTTCAAATATTTTTGCTTATAGCATAACTGATGAAGGTTATTCCTACTGATGAAGGTTATTCCAGAAATGTTTGGATTCAATTTTATATCTACGTCTCTATTTTTTTTTACTACAGTAATTAAAATTAGATGTATGTCTATAAGTCTTCTACACTTTTTTTGGGTGATACACTAAAATCTAAAGACATATTTGGGGTTATGTTAGGTGTCATATTCTCAACTGACCAATCAACGACGAGCCATCCAAATCTTGAGGTTTTAAAATCCAAGTTGTCATTAAAAAAATTTGTTTGGGTCAATTTATCAATTTTAAAATGGTTTTCAATGCCAGGTAAGATTTTTTTCCAATCTTTTGATTATGAGAGTACCTGATGAAGGTTATTCCAGAAACGTGTCACGCACATTAAGTTTGTTATCTACATATTTATTACTAACAAACTAATATTTCTTTAATATGTGGGTTTTCATTCATCTGAACAGAATTCTCTTAGAGTGGATTATTTTTATGATAGCAGTTTCTAATTCAGATGTCATTTTGTTAATAGTTAAACCAAGCTCATGCATAAACCTATTGATTGATTGGATATTTTAACTATGTACATTTTGACAAAAATTCATGCACAAATACAATGTACATGAAAATTTCAAAATTAATTAAACAAATATTTTAACTATGTACATTTTGACAAAAATTCATGCACAAATACAATGTACATGAAAATTTCAAAATTAATTAAACAACAGCATTAAATAGCATATTTTTCCATGATGCATTACTTTTTGAAGCAACAACTTGTGACTATATATTCTTTAAAAGGCACAAAAAATGAAATCAAAAACCTTGTAATGTCGGTTTCAATTAACCAGTACATGTATATGATTTTAGTGTACAAGTTTACACTTCGATAATTAAAATAAATACATAAATAAATAATTTCTTTTTAATTTTATAAGAATTATTAATATACTTAATATATATCATGATTTTTATTCATAAATTATGTTAAAATTGAAACAAAAATTATGTATGACATATATCCATATAACTCAGGTATAATACATTGTATTATTAATGTATGTGTGTTGTGTGTTATTTCCTATTGTGTAATTGCATTAATTTTAGATTATTTATTTGTGTGTATTTGTGCTTTAGATATGTGACAGTCAAATATTTATTATTACCTTCCACAGATATGTGACCAGTGGCTCTGTTTTAGAGTGTGTACTTTCCACGAGAAAGTGCATACTAAAAATGCACTTGCCCACAGACCAAATTTACTTTCCCTGATCAATTCATTTTGTTGCTTGATTTAATGTTATTTAGATGAAAGAGATTTGATCCAGTAATAAAGCTGTTGTGTTTAGCTAATGTAGGGTAATCTTTGTACATTAATATGATTAAAACATTTGAACCTTTTGGTTCATCATATTTGGGCCAAACAAATGAGCTTTTCAAAATGGAACAAAAGAATGGTTCCTTATAGCATCACTATATATTTTGTCACTTTAGCTTTTATCCATTTAAATTTTCATTGTTGAAAGGCATACAAAGCGTTAACAATCTTTAGATTGTGTACAACCTTATTTTAACACATTCTTTTTTTTAACCAATATAAATTTAACTTTTACTATTAATATTAAAGTAAGTTAAGATAGGATATAATATCCGAAGTGGGAGTGCTTCATCATTACTGGAGGAAAACACCAGAACAGAACAAGCATTTCTCTGACAGTGACAACACATGTTCCCTTCCCCTAAACTATAAGATCCCCTCGGACTGCTGATGATGATCTCATATGAAAACATGATTTTAAATAAAAGTATGATTCTTCATATGTACAATTATGCAAAAGAGAAAGTTTTGAAATAATTTGAAATGAACTCTTCAATCCAGTAGTTGAAATTTCCTTGCCCACGGACAACTAAGATTTGAAAATCGACTTTCCCTAACCAAAATTCACATGCCATTGTTAGCGGGAAATGGGAATCGTAGAACAAACACTGCTATGACCCAATGAAAGTGTTGTCTTCTATATTATTAATTTCTAAGAAATATTCTCAGTGATGTATAGTTATAGTTATGAGTTATTGGTGTTTAATACCACTTTCAACAATATTTCAATTATTCCTCATGGTCAGTTTTATTTGGGGGAGGAAACGAGAGAACAACACAAGTCACTTGAAAAATTAATCACATAAAGTTGTATCAAGTACACCTAGCCATTTGCTGAAATCAAGATTGCAACTTTTGTGGTGTTAAACACTAAATGCATAGATGTAAATCAAACCACCGTGGGAACGTGTCCATGTGACGGCTCTGATTTCACAAGAAAATAGGTCAATTGTCAAATGAATGCAAGTTTTGTATTACTCTAGTTTTATATCTTAATTTAAAGGATACATATCATAATATTTATTAGTACAATTGTAAAAAAAAAAATAAAAAATTAGGGGATACACTAATATCTAACATTTATAAAGATTAATTTGTAATTTATCTGGAATTGCAATAAAATCACCATTTAAAATAAGAAGTTACCAACTTAGGGTGTACAGTAATGGTTTCTAATATAACCTAGGCTATTTCTATGGCAAGCTTTAAACTCTCAAAAGGATGTAAAAGACAATGACAAAAGTTGATGAAAATCTAGACAGACGCAAAAATGAGGCAGGTTTAAACCGGTTAATGGGATTCCATCCAATATTTGTTGATTTTAATGGAGTTATTTTCTTCTCCTTGTTTATCCATGTTATGTACATGTATTAAATGAGGTAAAAGCTTTATCATTTCTCTTGGGAGTGTTTTTATACCTCCACTCGTAGAGATGGGGCTATATTGCAATCACCTTGTCCGTCCGTCCGTTCACACTTTCGTAACAGATATCTCAGCTTCTACTGGAAGAAATGATTTTATATTTGATATATGGCTTTGGAATGGTGACTTGTACCATGTCTCCCCTTTCCAGGTTTACTGCACATCTACTTCCTGTTTACCGTGCGACTTACAAATGAACGAGTAGGGGTATTCTTAGCACGACGTAGCGTGCAACATCTTGTTTTATTTTTATTGAGCCTGATGGCAGTGATACTGTGGTAGTTGTATTTACGTTATTTATGGGGTAGGGTTATGGTGTTTAAGACTTTTCTTATGTGATCAGTACTTATCTGCACTATAGTTTGTGAGATCAACATGCCTGTGGTGATTAATTTGCAAGAATGGAATTCTGGGATCAAAGCATTTGATGCGAGATATGATGAGAAGTCCATTTCGAGCAACATATATCAACATTAGTATGTTTGTCGAGGATTTGTTAAGGAGATGTCAGTGAAATCATAGAAATCAATGATAATTTTTAATATCGTGCTTGTCGGTTGATAATAGATATTATCGTTTGTAAATATCAAAGAGAAAATGTACAAATCATCAATAAAACTGAAGCATATTGTTGAAAGTGGTATTCAACACCAATAAGACAGTCTGAATTATTATTCACACAATAGTTAAACCTTGATCATGTTGAAGGCAAAGGGACCAACTGTTTTTGTTTGAATTGTCAAGGAAAATTATCAAACAATTACTATGAACAAAGGAATATTCATACCTTGAGAGTAGAGGGTTATAACTGTAGATTATATACCGTAGTTTCCACAGTAAAAGTTGCTCTTGTATTTAAGATGCAGGGAAGAAAGTACAAGATTTTATTGTTTTTGTACATACACAAGTAGCCTCTTTAAATAAGACACAAGGTCTAGAATACAATGACAGATAACAGTTTTGTATACACTTGTCAAATAACTAAAACTAATCAAATATCTTTATACAGTGAAAACTGTTTAAACTGAACTTTTTTGGGACCAGCTTTTGTGTTCGTAATAGACAGGTGTTCAGATTATACAGGGTAAGTTAGATTAACAAAGATTTCCTCTATTGGGGCTTTAGTTAGTGTTTATACAATATTCAGTTTTAATCAGGGTTTGGTTACACATGTTTCACTCTACAATGATGTCCTCATATTCCTTGCTTTATGTATTGGTACCTAGTAAACTGGTACCTAGTAAACCAGTACCTAGCAAACTGGTACCTAGTAAACTGGTCTATATCTGTGGAATAATAAGGTTTTTCTGTTTAGATTCAGGTTTTTATAAAAGTTTGCATTTGACTGGATGTAAATATTTTTTACCGTTACTTAAATTATTACTGTTTTGAATTAATTTAGATATTTCAAATTTGTATACATGTATTAGATAATTTTTTTTAAATTGAATTGCTTATTAATTATTCACTGTATGAGAACTTGAAGGTAGTTACTATAATCATGACTGACAATGCTTAAATCAAAGGTACTCTCTGTCAACAGTAAAAAAATAAGCTGCTTTTTGGTATTTAGTCTGGAGAATGAAACCATTGATTTCTGAACAAATGAATATGGTTGTTTCGAATCATTTCCATTCCGTCAAAAACTTTTTTATTTTCGTCTGCCAAACCACATGATTTTGATGGAATATTAGGCATTGGACTTCTGGTGTCAATGCACACATAGAAAACTCCAATCCAGAAGTGCCGTTTTAAAGTTACTCAGCTTAAAGAATTTTTTACATTTTCTGTAAAAGACAGATATCAATTAAATTATTTTATTTGTATCAAAGACTTCAATGCACAGACAGTTACTTCTTTAAAATCAAATTAGTTTTATTTCTTTATTTACTGCTGTCATCATCATGAAAGAAACAACCTTTCTTGATATATTTCTGTTATCAGACAGAAAATGAGGTACCGAACACTAGTATTTACTCCATATTACAATTACTTATAATCTACCGCATCTACGACTATGATATGTTGACGTCACAGAAATAGCGTAAACACCGGACGTGGTTTGCCTAACATTTCAGACATCATGACACAAAAAAGACGGAACGTGATCGGAATTGACATGATTTGAAACAACCGTATTGGTTCAATGTGGAATTCACTTTTCTATAGTTATATTTTCATATTGAATTTCTCTGCTTTTTGCAGAGTTAATCCATAGAGAAACTGTATTCACAAAATTATGCTAAATTAAAACTGTAACCGGTAGTTTATATTTTACAGTATAATTCACTGGTAATAATGTAAAAAGAAAATTAAGTTTGAGTAGAATGTCATTTTTAATCTTTTCTAGAAGGCCACACAAAATAGTGTAGCTACTTTATCAGATTATTATTTCTGACAATTTGGAGCTTGTTATCAGCATTTTAATAAATAAAAAAAAGATTGCAATATTTACAAAATAATATATGAGCAGTTGAAAATATGTTTTTAGAGCAAGTGGTTTATGTACATGCACAAAAATGTTTTGGTGTAAGCAATTAGTTGTAACCTAACAAGTTTTACCTCCTACATTTGTATTTCTATACAGTGTACACATATTTGAGACACATGTATGTAATTGTTGGATTTTTTTTTCTAAATTTGCACAATTCTTTTGTATTAAAAATACCTTACCCGAAAGTTATGTTGTTATTATTTGAACAAAAATCAGTTTGGCCATTTGAGCCAATTTTCCTCATCTTATGACGAACAATATTGACTGAAATTTAATAAATACTGTAAACCCTATCTAAATAATCAGTGAATTTAAAGGAATTATATTTAAATGTCTGTCATTAAAGATTTTCTTATTTCATGTTTTGCTAATAGCATCAGTGGTGCTAATTGTTAGCATGCTTGTAGTGTTGTAGATTGTTTTTCCAGCCTCAGTCCGCTATAACCAAAGACTAAAAAACTGAGGTCCGTTGTTGAACTATTAATCTATAGCTTATTATAGCTATTAAAATATAACTATAGATTAAGCTAATCATATGATTAGCCATAATTACATGACTGATTCCTAATCACATAATTAGTTAATTCAATGATTAAATATGATTAGTTAATACATTGATTAAATTTCAGTTCAGTAGCAAAATTTAATCACTGCATAAGCCAAGTATGGGATTAGGAATTAATTATGTAATTTTGGCTAATCATCTGGTTAGTATTTGCTGCAAAGACTGGTTGGCTTGGAATCGGGATATTGTGTTTGAGCCGAGTGACATTTTTAGCTGCGGACTTTTGTTTTATGAAAATCTAACTAAGCATGTTAGTCTAGTACAAAGCGAACAACATAATTTTGTTGAAATGTAACTTGTTTCGCCATGATATAACTGAAACTTTGCTCACTTGAGGTTAAAAACAATCACTCACTCATGCTCATTTACCATTCAATATGGCCACAATGGGACATATAGTTTGTTATTATTGTCGATGGAATATGGGAGTTTAACACCACTGACAATAATGGTCAAACCTGTAAATAAGGGGCACTGAAGGAAACATGTAAATCTGCCCTTTATAAGCTGTTGTCCTTTATATACAGGTTCAAATTATATGCATTATTCATTAAATGGAGAAAATAAAAATGACTGTCCTTTATAGACAGTGATTTGTTATATACCCTTAACGACAGTTTTGAATGTATTTAAGTTATATGGTGGCAGTCAGTTTATTGATGGTGGCAACCACAGTACCCAAAGAAAAGCTGTGACCTATTTTGTTTTACTGTCAAACTTTACCTATAAAACTGTATCAAGTAGGGTGTGTACCATTGCTCCGACAGCCCGTTATTCCGACAACCCATTATTCCGACGACCCATTATTCCGACAGCCCATTACTCCGACGGCCCATTTTTCCCGACAATATAAAATAGAATTCAATCCACAAATCCATGGCTTAACTTCGAATTTTTTTTCTCTGAAAAATGGCTTGAGGAATCAAAACCAAGCGTGACATATATCTTCCAGTACATGAATGTCCTTTACTGCATTGATGGTAAACAGATATTCAAAATGGTCACTCAGTAGCAGTGGAGGTAAAGGTTTACATTTATGGTAAATAATAATTTGCTATTAAAAACCTCTGAACTGAAATTGGCTACTTTGTTTGTTGCATGATCGAGAACTCAAATGTGATTTTTAGGCCAAATAGATTTTATTTTCAGACACGAATTTGCTCCCTTCTCACATTTTTACCTTCGAATTATAATTCATTTTCCATTTTCGTTTAATTTATTTCAAAATTTCAAAATAATATTAAAATTTGATGCAATTTAGGCACGGACCATTTGATATTTTTTGGATAGGAGAAGGCTAGGGGGCGGGGGCTGGGATTTTCGTCTGGAATTTTTTTTTCAGATAAAAATCAGGGCAAGAAATAAAAAAAAAAAATCCCTCCCTTCCCTCCAGTAATTTTTGTGTCGTCTCACGTAATGGTGGCGGTGTAAACTTTTCATGATTAAATCCAAAATGTAGAAGTGTTAGACCATCCAAAATTGGTACTGAGATTTCTCATGTCGTCATGATGGAAGGAATCTGCTAGCACCATGACATTTGACCCCATATTTACCCTTTAGTTTAATACAGAAACAATCCGCCCAGTGAGAATAAAGATTAAAGTCAGTCTTCCGTTAGGTATAGAAGAAAAACAACAGGTTTTAAGAAAATTACCGGTATACTACTTTTGACCATTTTTAACGGAATAATGGGTTGTCGGAGAAATTGGCTGTAGGAGCAATGGGCTGTCAGAATAATGGGCCATCAGAGCAATGGGCTGTCGGAATAATGACCTGACCCCATCAAGTACACCTTGCCACAAGTAAGAATTAAACTGACAGCTTTAGTGGTGATGGGCACCAATTCCACAGGTAGCAGCAGTAAATTCAACTAGCACAAGTAGTACACAGACCTGGGAAGGTAATAAAGCAGATTTTACTCCCAGTACAGATGTAACATGCTCCTCATCAGAATAACAAGACAATGACGCTTTTCAATAATATACCAATTGTCAGAATAACAAAAAAAAGACATATTTTATCATAACTGTATAACTCGCTCATAACTCTACAATAACAAAACAACATACTTTATCATAACTGTATAACTCGCTCGTTACTCTACAATAACAAAACAACATACGGTACTTTATCATAACTGAATAACTCGCTTGATACTCTACAACAACGTTTCTTTTTATATGCTTTATTTTTAAATGATGATTGATCTTGAAATCGTTATGGATGATACAATATATCTGGATTAGAAAGTACATGTATAAACAGCGAATTAGAAAGACATAACTTTACCTTCAAATATTTGGCATTTAGTATGCTAACGACACTGTGTTTATGTTAGAATCTTCTGAAGGATTACAAAATTTAATTAATGAATTTCAAAACCATTGCAAATTACAAAGTAAATGTCGATTAGACAAATATCATGTTTGTTTTTCTAAAAATTGAAATCTGGAATGGAATACAATCTTTAACCAGTTAGAACCGCAGCTGTGGCATAATGGTTAGCATGCTTGCCTCGAGTGTGGTATATTGTGGGTTCGAGCCACGGTCAAACCAAATACTATAAAATTTTGTTGCTTCTCCGCTAAGCACGCAGCATTAATGACCCCAAAATAAATAGGGTTCATCCCCTTCCAGAGGGGAATCATGTGGTCAAGTTTGGTAAAGATCCAATATACAGAACTAAAGTTATTGTGCGGAAATGATCCTGTTGTCAAAAATTATATTTATAGTAATGGTGACCTTGACCTTTGACCTAATGACCCCAAAAATAAATAGGGGAATCATGTGGCCAAGTTTGGTAAAGATCCAATATACAGAACTAAAGTTGTGCGGAACAACCCTGTTGTCAAAAATTATATTTATAGTAACGGTGACCTTGACCTTTGACCTAATGACCCCAAAATAAATAGGATTCTTCCCCTTCCATAGGGGAATCATGTGGCCAATTTTGGTAAAGATCCAATATACAGAACTAAAGTTATTGTGTGGAAACCTGTCTAGACGCCCCCCACCCGCCATACCCAATGACATAATACGGCCGTCTCAAGGCGGGTGTATAAAAATTGCTGAATTGGCATTAAACAACAATCGCCCCCTTTAACCAGTTAGAAATAAAATAAAAAGTTACAGATTTTAATTATTTACTCGTAACCTTTTCAATAAACAGAACATTTAAGTTAACAAAGAAAAAAATATTGAAAGGGTACAAAAGTTACATATTTGTAATCAGAAGAGGGAAATTGCATAATATGACGATTGGGTGTTTATTAGATTTATTTGACAAAATTGTCCAGCCAATATTATTATGGTTGTTAAATGTGGGTAATATTCTTCTAATATTGTCTTCTCCTGAGGGAACTGTTCTCCTATAGTGTTGGAGAGGTATAGAACCTGATCCAACAGTGAGGGCACTATACCTCACCAGACAACACTATAGGAAAGCTGTTCCCAGACTTCAAACAGAGACTTGTCAAGAAAAACCACGAACATTTAACCCTTACATGTCCAAAGAGCCTATAATTAGGCTTTTCAAACAACTCCTCGAGTGCAAACGGCCGAATTATAGGCTTTGCCTAAAATGTCATTCATGCATGACATCACAAGTTTAGTGATAGTGGCGTTCTGTAAAAAAAATGGCTGCTCGACCTTGGATTTGAGTGTACCCACAGGAACCAGATGATGCTATTCACCCCGTTAGAGCCAATCCTGGACCAAGAAACTTGCCACCCAGGAATGCTGTCAATTGCATATTTGCACTTAATGTTCAGTGCTATCTTGCTGAAAAAAATTGTGCAAGAAACTAACAGTTAAGTGTTTTGTCTATTTATATTACAGAATTATCTATGAAATTGTTGAAACACATTAAGTAATATGAAAACATAACACAATGTGATACCCTCGTGAGGTAATTATATTTTTGATCTCATCGAACTTTCCTACGCTCTTTTCGACACTTTGCTGTCTAACATCTATACTAGAGACAAGTTTCAAAATCGTATTCAAAAGAACACTAAATATTGGTGTTATCGTCCACTTTGTCAACAAGTTGTTGTAAAAGTTTCCTAGTTTTGCCCAAAGACACTTGAATGTTACGCGCTAATCTGTATAATAACGAAATACAATATCGACAATAAGGTCCAAAGTCCAACTTGATCACAAGTGACACAGTTTTCCACTTTTCATTACACATGGTTAATCAAATATGAAAATTTGGCCAAGGTCCCAATGAGCACTATTAACTGATGTCTATAAAGGATAAAGGGGGAGAGCTATTTTAGTTCATAACTGATGTCTATAAAAGATAAAGGGGGAGAGCTATTTTAGTTCATAACTGATGTCTATAAAGGATAAAGGGGGAGAGCTATTTTAGTTCATAAATGATGTCTATAAAAGATAAAGGGGGAGAGCTATTTTAGTTCATAACTGATGTCTATAAAAGATAAAGGGGGAGAGCTATTTTAGTTCATAACTGATGTCTATAAAGGATAAACGGGGAGAGCTATTTTAGTTCACAGACATATTTCAAAATTTCTGTCTTTAAATTAGTAGATATAACCAAATTTCCATTATAGGAAATAAAATTTCTCACAGGATTTCAAAAATTCCAAAACTAGATAATCCATACTTATTTCAACATTTTTGATGGCGCAAATGCATGACAACTTATCCCAAAAGGGGACATAACTCCAGTTACATCAACTATAATAATAATAATAATAACAAGGGCAATGCAAAGCATGGTGTATCCCTTCGCCTAAAAATTTGACCTGGTGACCTTGACAATCAATAGGATTCCAGATTCTCTAAAGGACCTTGACAATCATTAGGGTTCCAGATTCTCTTGGTATGTACCAAGTTTGGTCAAAATCCATTGAAGGATGT
>MJUT01030375.1:136630-146650 GCA_002080005.1 Gigantidas platifrons
AGTGTTCACAAGGATGTTACAGGGTAAAAATTAGACCCTGTGACCTTGACCTTTGACCTTGAAAATCAGTAGGGTTCCAGATTCTCCTAAGGACTAAGTATGTACCAAGTTTGGTCAAAATCCATTGAAGGATGTTGATTCTCGAGTGTTCACAAGGATGTTATGCAGTTAAAAATTTGACCCGGTGACCTTGACCTTTCACCTATGACCTTGAAAATCAATAGGGTTCCAGACTCTCCTAATGACTAAGAATGTACCAAGTTTGGTCAAAAGCCATTGAAGGATGCTGATTCTAGAGTGTTCACAAGGATGTTATACAGTAAAAAATTTGACCCGGTGACCTTGACCTTTGACCTATGACCTAGAAACTCAATAGGGTTCCAGATTTTCTGAAGGACTAAGTATGTATCAAGTTTGGTGATAATCCATTGAAAAATATTGATTCTAGAGTGTTCATAAGGATGGGTAAAAATTAGACCCCGTGACATTGACCTTTCACTTATGACCTTGAAAATCAATAGGGTTCCAGATTCTCTTAAGGACTAAGTGTGTACCAAGTTTGGTTAAAATCCATTGAAGGATGTTGATTGTAGAGTGTTCACAAGGATGTTACAGCCGGACAGACGGACGGTAGCGTTACTATATCCCTTCGCAACTTCGTTGGCGAGGGGATAATAAATTCTTTATTTATAGAGGGTTACACAGTTAGTTAATACCTAATCTTCCCTGAGGCCCTCATTGACATACTTAGACATACATTGTAAAGTACACTATATAAAGTTACACAATACATTGTAATAAGTATACACAAAAAGATTAAGTAAACATCTTATGGTAATTTAAGGTACATCATCATTTAAAATGAGACTTTTAACTTTTGTTTTAAATGCATTATGAGAAGAAGCTTGCCGTATCGAAAACGGAAGTTCATTTCATAGCTTTGGTCCAGAGTATGTAAAAGTTGCCTTAAAAAGTTCAGTTTTTGCCTTTGGGATTTGTAATTTTTCACTTACAACATTTTGGAAAGAGTAAGGATATCTAGTGTAGTTATGGTGCAACAATATTTCTGTTGTATTTTTTGTACCAATTGAAAATCCAAGATGGCCACCATTACATGACAGTTTACTGAAGCAAAAAGTAGAAAAAATTTTCACCAAAACTACACACTAGATTTATCCAAATATGTACATAATGATCACCGAGGAATAAACCCAATATGTTTTTAACCAGGGCAAATGATACAGGCTATGATGGGCCTCTTGTTCATGAATTCAAAACAGAAATTTCATAGTGTGATATGTGAGTGTGGACATATTCTTTTGCGGGGCCCGGGTGGCTCAATGAGTTAGGTTGTTAGATCTAACAGCTCATACAAGCCTATCACCAATACAAAATTACAAAAAAGGGTGCACTCGACTCGAAGCCGCACGTGATAAAGTTTACAGGTTGCTTGCCCAGGGTCGGTGGTTCTCTCTGGGTACTCCGGCTTCCTCCACCACTAAAACTAGTCGCCATGATATAGCTGAAATATTGCTGAAAGTGGCGTTAAAACACCAAAAATCAAATCAAATCTTTTATTTTGCATAAAGAAAACAGCAATATACAGGTAAAAAAATCTTTTTATTGCACAAAATCATTTTTAAATATAAATGAAATATTTTTTTTTATAATGAACAGTAGAATATTTATTGTTTTCCTATCTATATTTTAAACCATATTTCAAAATGTATGTTTAATCACTTGCTTCTAAAACCATGGTTGAAAGAAACTCTTGAAATTTGCTAGATTGTAAAAATGATTCATGCAATTATGCTTTGTGTTAATTACATGATACTAAATTTTATTTGATTTTATTGACATCAATGTTAGCATTTCTTCAGCTTCAGTGACCTTACTTAGCAATCAAAGAAGCTAGAATAACAAGAGAAAACAACAAAGTCTTATATTATAAGGATCTTTTAAATGATTTCCACTTCACTTGCAGTACAGAGTGATAATTTAAAAATAAAGTTGATGGTCAGATAATAAAATATGACTACGACCAATGGAATGTTAAAATAATGTTTTAATACAGTGTTCATTAATTAAGATTGTTTCAAGATGGTATTAAATATCAGATCATAGTCAAAATGTTTATTGTTTGTATTTTCCAACATGATGTTATACATGAACTACCAGGGTGGGGACATCGGTTGTGGATTCTGTAAATATGACATCACAACAGCTGATATTGACAACCTGAAATATACATACATGATTACAAGTCTAAAGATTAGAAATATTACCCTCAAAATGGCCTCAATCTTGATAAAATAAAGTTTGTTTGTCTTTAGCAAATTTAATTATTTTCAAATTTATTTTCTTGTCAAAAGGATATGACAATATGAGTACAGTATATATATGTAATTAACGAAAGGACATTCATTGCCAGGAGATATAAATGGTTGACATAACCAACTACAGAGACGTGCAAAAAATATTCGGTCACTAAAATATTTCAATATTCATATAAAACCACATTTTTCGGAACATTATTCCAAAGTCAATTCTTTTTCGATTTTTATGATATTTTAACCAACAAAAGCAGAATTAAATGTAGTTTTGCATTGCACTTTCAGGATCATTTTATAATCTAAGAATTTTTAGAGTTCATGAGTTAAACAAAAAACTAAATTTTGAAGGTCAAAAACACAATACAATGATACAAGAAGTATTTTTGACGACAAATAATTTAAGCTTGTGTTTAAATTGGGAATATTGAAATCTGTGCTTCCTAAAAATATTTTAATATAACCACAAAATATCTACATGTATTTTCGCTTTTGTTGATATGAATTTTATCAAAACCTTCAGGACAAGAATTGACCTTAGGACAATTTTTTGAAAATTTGCAAGTTTAAATGTAATTTATAGCAAAAAAATACAGTGACTGAATACTTTTTGCGTGTCTCTGTATATTTGTAAAAGAAGACCATAGCATTATTAATTAAATGTTAGAGAATACTGAATCCCCTTCAGTATTCTCAAATCAAAAATCAAAAATCCAGAGAAACTGGCAACATAGGGTAAATTAGAATTAAGTAAAATTCATGCAAGCCATGATTTTTTTTTATCGCTTATCATGAATATCATTATTTTCCTTAAATTTTACCCAAAATGTTAGCATATGGTAAAATTTATGAAAATCATTACTCTCATTGTAAAACAAAAACATTTCAGGATTTGCATGAATTATTTTGGTTTATATGACAAACCCAGTTCATTTTATTCTTGAAGTGTGAATCAAAATGCAAGAACAAAATTCAGAAATCTATCTCTTTTCCATTCAATATTGCTGTATTTCAATACTTTATTCTGTACTCTTGTTTTGTACATTTATACACCTTTGTAACACATTCAGACTTTATAGTCTATGAGTGATGCAACAGAGTTTTCACATTGATTAACTTAAATAAAATTATATTTAGGAGATAACTGTAATGTATTTGAAAATTTCACGGCATCAATTGGAGATTTGATGGTCGCAAATTGAGTTTACTGGCGATGCGTTAGCGGAGCAAGTAAATGGATATTTGCGACCATTAAATCGACAATTGATGCCGTGAAATTTCAAGTACAATACAGTTATCTCCATTCTAATGTAATCGTGTAGGATAGACATACATACATCATATATGTATATTTCCGTATTATTGACAAGATGACATAAGTGGTAATCAGCTAAAATTAAAAAAAATATTTCATGCTATTTCAACCGTGGAATTGGTGAAAATTACACCATTAAATCGACAATTGATGCCGTGAAATATTCAAATACAATTCAAATGTAATCATGTGTATTGCTACATTGTTGACAAGATGATGTAAGCAGCAATCGTCTAAAAAATCTCATGATTTTCAACCATGGAATTGATACCATGAAAATTACAGCATTGTCCAATCACAAACCAGGAATATTAAACAACTACATTAGAATTACTCCTTTTCACTTCATAAGCTTTTGAAAGAAATGTATAGAAATAGATTTTACTTACATAAAACTACTTAACATTTGTTTTGTGTCCTCGGAAGTTCGTGAATTTGCAAAACTAATAAAAGAACAATACACTGCTGCCCAGGCACACCATTTCAACTACAAAAATAAAAAGAAGATAATAATAACATTGGTATTGAATTTCAGTACAAAAAGTATTTCCCCTCTTATAAGGTCCCTTCCACTAAAGGCCGTCTCTGCTTATCAGGCCAAATTTCAGATTAACTGAAATAGCAAATTATTAGTAATTGTCCCTCCTCAAGAGAGGCCAACCTTTTAATGAGGCCACTTGTTCATTGCAGAAGGTGTGGCCTTATAATAGGGGGACTACTTTAACATAACGGTGGCCTTATAAGAGGGGGACTACTTTAACATAACGGTGGCCTTATAAGAGGGGGACTACTTTAACATAACAGTGGCCTTATAAGAGGGGGACTACTTTAACATAACGGTGGCCTTATAAGAGGGGGACTACTTTAACATCACGGTGGCCTTATAAGAGGGGGACTACTTTAACATAACGGTGGCCTTATAAGAGGGGGACTACTTTAACATAACGGTGGCCTTATAAGAGGGGGACTACTTTAACATAACAATGCAATTTTGTAGGAGGGACATATTTCATGAGATCTAGAAGCATATGTTGATGAAACAGATTGGTTGATGTTTAATACCATCCTTAGAAGTATTTCAGCTATGTTGTGGCATGAACAAATTTTATAAATTAATACTGATGAAACAGAAATGGCTCTTGTGAGGAAAGACACCCAATTGTCATTTGATATATATATATATACTTTATAAAGCTCTTGTGAGGAAAGACACCCAATTGTCATTTGATATATATATACTTTATAGAGTTTCCTCAAAACACTGAAAATGACACAATTTTAATATACAATCTTTGTCTCGTCTTAATTCATATCCTTACATATTTATTTTATGGACAATTGCCATTATTTCTGGATATCGATTTACAGTTTGTACATGTAATACATTCCTAAATGACCATCATTTGGGATTAGAATATCCTTAGTTATTTCAAGACCTGCATAAATAATATGGGTCAAATTGTTTTATTACAGGAAATTATATATGAACTCCACAATATAGCTTTCTTCTTTTGGATATTCTTGTATAATGTTTGGTAAGATCGTTGTTTGATCTTTTGGCCATTGTGTTGTCTGTCCTTCTTTGATTTACAGATTCAGATTACCCCCCTTGGTATCTTCATACTTTTCTTTGTCTATTATTTTTATGGAGATCCTTAAATTTTGGATGACCTCTTCACTTTGATCAAAACTATGCATTGAATTTAGTGATGGGCAAACATAATTGATTATTGGTCATAATCGGAGAGGCATAATCAATTATTAATCTTTTTTTTTAAAGTTAAATTAAGGATAAAAACCATAATCATTTGTTCACAAGAACTAAATAAGCTCTATGAGGACACTAGTCATCTGGGATATATATATTTACATATTATAATATAAAACAATTTCCTTAATTTTTGGGTTCAAGTAAATTAATATCACTAGTGTTTGTTGATCATCCAGACTTTGGACTCAAGATATCTGTAGATAAAAAAAAAACAACACTGGGTAAAAACAGGGTGATTTTACTTCTCTTTCAGAGGACTCAAGGGAAAAGTGAGAGAAAATCTGGAGTAATTCCGAATAGTCTTTAATGGTTAATTAAGGGAAATATGGGAAGACTTTTGATGTTTAATGTTTACTTCCATGCTAACGGATGTCCCTCTACATTTTGTAGCTTTCATAAAACAACGATCTTTAAAAGGGATACAATCCACAAGTTTGAATAAAAGAATAAAATATTGAATACCAAACTCTGTAATCAAATTTCATGATGGAAAGCACATGATAAATGAACCAGAATGCATTGTTATTGAGAGAAGTCAACAATTTTTTATTATAAATCTTGTCATCAATTATTAGTGTCATTGCTCTTTAAATGATTGACAATCGATCATCGACGACATTTGTTTCATCACTAATTGGATTTTTATGATGCTATATCATAAGACTACAATGAACAATCAGGTCATATTATTCTGACTCCTAGTCTAGTCAGTCTTCTTCTTGAATAAAAATCACATACAAAAATGTAGAAAGATATAAACCTGTGCCCTATGTTGGGAAACCTTTCACCTTCCTATATTGTCCACCCCAGAACATTTTGTACAACCTCTTTCTACTTTTCTAATCATTGCTTAAAAACTTGTTCTTGACATCATGAATATAATTAAATATTGCTTATTTGACATTAAAAAACATCAATTAAACAAAATAAAATATGAAAAGAAAGCTTAAACAGTGAGATGGTCAACAATTCTACCAATATCAATAACATGATCATGAACAATCACCTCTCACCTCAACCTTAAAATCATTGAAAACAATGAAGAGAGAGATAAACCTGTTAATGTGACCCCCATCCCTTTTGATAATTGAATCTCCAACTGCAATACCGAAATCAACAGACATTAAAATATCTCCACATGTTTGGTTCCCCTCGAAAAGACTATACACTATCATAAAAATGAGTATATAAAACAGTAGTATACAGTCTAACCTTCCTATGTGATCACCTCTATTAACCAGTCACCTGTATTAACTGGTCACCTCTATTAACCAGTCACCTGTATTAACTGGTCACCTCTATTAACCAGTCCCCTGTATTAACTGGTCACCTCTATTAACCAGTCACCTGTATTAACCAGTCACCTCTATTAACCAGTCACCTGTATTAACTGGTCACCTCTATTAACCAGTCACCTGTATTAACCAGTCACCTCTATTAACCAGTCACCTGTATTAATCAGTCACCTCTATTAACAAGTCACCTCTATTAACCAGTCACCTGTATTAAAACGTCACCCTTTTCTTTTCCAGACATAGACAATTTCATATGAATTTAACCTCTTTAACTGTCTTATGCAGCCACTTTTTCTTTGTCCCAAAGGTGACCTCTTAATGCAGGTTTGACTGTAATACATTTTGTACAGAATGAAGTATAAATGTACTGATTTAATTTCTAGTTAGACCTTGCGAGTACTATCAACAGAATTTTTTTATTTTTAGCAAAGTCAACTACAGCAGCTAAATCATAGTCTTAGGAATAAGATTTTTCAATGATTTTTAGATTATGTAAATTAATAAAAACAGTTGCAATGGTCAAAAAAGTTAATCTTACAAAACATATACATGTAAAAACAAACCTTCATCATCAATCCACACATACTGAAAATCATTCCAAGAAGATTCATATAGTCTGGTGTTGGATCATCTGATGGTCCTCCTTGTTGTGGAGGCTTGTACCTATAAAACATTATCATACAAAATGTAGTACCGGTACATTTAACTGAATCATCTGATTGGCCACTTTGTTGGGGAGGCTAGTACCTATGAGCTGAACATTGGCTAGATTTTGCGGAGATGATATTTAGGGAATATACCAATTGCTGTGTGTGTGGTTTTTTTATCACGACTCATGTCAACATTTGTTGATTTGATGGTAGCAAGGATGGAAATGTTTTATTATTTACCTTATATAACAAATATATAGACTACACACATGTACTGTCGAGCTTGGTCCAGAAGTTGGCATACCATTTTGTACAGCAACACTCGTAAACAAAAAACCTACATTGTATTTATGTAGAATACAGTTCCTGTATTAAATATGTTGGATTAAACTGTTTTCTGTTCGTGTTGTGAAGTTGACAATGAGCAAAACCTAACTTTGATAATTAATCATGACAGAGATACATGTACCATGTGGTGAGTATTACATGTATCTATAATAGTGTTTCATATTTTTAAATTTTATGCACCAACACACCGGACAATGAAAGCTACGAAAATAGGAGGTTGGTTTGTTTGCATCAGTGTATCATGTTCTGATAAAAATGTGAAATGAAATATATAATGAACAGCATATACAATGAAGTATAAAATTTTATTTTCCTTTTCATAAATATATCTTGTGTTTATCGTACATCAACACACCGAACAGCTCTGTACAAATACAAAATACAAATATTGCTGGAATATCAGTTTTGAACCATTTTGCATATTAATTTCACGTAAACAGATCCTGTATGATGTCTGACATACAGCAATGTTTACAAGGAGAAATATACAGCACACTGTTGTAACTCAATCATGTTGAGGAAGCTTTCAGTGAACGCAAGTACAAATGTATTGCACAATGATATAAAGAAGATTAGAATAGTGTATGATTTTTAACTCTGAAAATTCTTTAAAATGTAAAATAATTAGCTGCTGCGAACCGTTTTCAAATTATTTTCCTAAGCAAAGTTCTGTGAAAAAATGTGGTCAATTCTGGTCGACAAAAAATATTGGTAAACAAAAGGTGTCATTTCTTATTGCAAAATACAATCTTTTTACTGTCTTCATCGTCGGAAACCCACGGCTGATTATGCTTCGTTCCTCACTGATGGAGTGAGGAACAAAGCGTAATCAGCCGTCGGTTTCCGACGATGTACTGTCTTATGTTGAACTCCAGTGTCATATACATGTAATGTACATGATCATCTCTTTACTTTGACTTACTTAAGGTTTTTGGTTGTTAGAAACTCTTAACTATTAAGGTACAGACCGTCAACTGTACCAAGATGACAAGTGTCCATGCCACTGTTCCATTATTTAAACATGCAGTGATAAAGCTGGCCGAAACTAATAACAGCATTCACAGGAAGTCTGCCGTACTAACTCAAATATAAACATGTTGTGCAAAATCAGCACAAAGTCTGACAATCAAGTTTACATTGAAATAATTTTATTGGAAGACAGTAGTCAACAAATATTCCCAACACAAGTTATTTCTTTGAACCTTTGCAAGAGAGATATTTATGCTCTTCCTAAAGGATACAATGTATGTGGAGAAAACAGTGTTGCTATATACAAATACATATAACCAATTTTAAACAGGAAATATAATTTGTGTTTGAGATCCAGAGCAGAAAATTTCTTCAGAAGTCTAATCTCAAAGAGATTAACAAATTACTCTAGACTAGAGACAGAGTAGATGCGAAGATAAGCAAAAATTACACGTATTGAAATAAATGAAACATTTTTTATCACATAACCGATTTTTTTTTAAATAACATGATATTTTGGGTGGGTTGATGCTGCTCTGTCAAAAAATGTGGGTGACGTACACAGACACTTGTTTCTGTAAAAAAAAATGTGGGATATTATGAAGCAGCCGGCCACGATACTGGTATTACCAGTATTGCAGATCAGGGTTTGAACCTAAGGAAACATTTAGGGGCCAAGTGGGCCCCTAGCAAATTAATTTCGGTAGCCCACACAATTTCTTAAGGGCCCATCAGGCACGCCTGCCACCTCGCTTGCGAGGTGCCTTACGACAGGGGTTCTGGGGCCGCTTAAGGCCCCCGGAAGCCCTGGGATAAATGGTGTAAAATCCTGCATTCTAGCCATTTCCTGGCAGTAAAATTGCTCATTCAGAAACTATAATTTAATACAGGAGATACAAAATTTCCAAAAATTTTCCTCAAAATAAAACTTATTTTACATGCACCAATACACTATGACATCAGAAATTTATAGTTGAAATCAATTTTCAGGGCGATTTAGAGCTTGACATATGGTGTGGATGTTTAGCCATTGTTCAAGGCCTTATTTTGACCCCCTACTGGCTCTAGGCCTAGATGTGGTTTTTGAATTGGTTGTATGGCCTTTGGTCGGGTTGCTGTCTCATTGACGTTTACCCCCATATTCCTTTAAAAAATTGACTAGAGCGTTTGGACTTTTCGTAATCTCTAAAATATTCTGTTCTCTGTTCATTTTGTCTTTTAAGAGGCCCAGAGTTCCCCAAAAGAACTGACTTAAATTGGCTTGGTGAAACATTTCGCCAACCGGATATTTTGAACGAACATGTAAAATTAAACCAGAGGCTCCCAGGAGCCTGTAATCGCT
>MJUT01030375.1:148756-166108 GCA_002080005.1 Gigantidas platifrons
AAAAAAGGGCAATAACTCCAAGATGGGTAATCAGATTTACTTCAAAATTGCAGGGTAGGTAGATCTTGACATGCTGAACATGTATGCAGCTTGAATTGAACATCTATCTCTCATAGTTTTTGAAATAAAGGACAAAATGTACAAAATATGCCTAATTTGCATAATCGGTAGAAATCGCTGAAATAAAAATTGCACAGAAAAACCCGTAATATATGTTAAACTACACATTGCCATGTAGCTGCAGTTGAAATTTGAGATCATTTTAACTTATACTTAAGCAGCAATAGACAATTGAAATTTCATCCCCCCTTTTTTCTATTTTTAGCTTGGCGGCCATCTTGGTTTGAAGTCGGGAACACCGGACACAAATTTGGAAGTGGACCATCCAAGGACCATTCCACCAAAGTTTGGTTGCAATTGGCCCAGTAGTTTCTGAGGAGAAAATTAAAATGTGAAATGTTGACGGACGGACGACGGACGAAAAGTGATGGCAATAGCTCACATGACCCTTTGGGTCAGGTGAGCTAAAAAAGTTGGAAAATTGTGCTATAAAATTCCGTAATATGACTCAACAGAAAACGGCGTGGTTTGTGCAATATAAAGACAACAGAGAAATCATCGTTGTTAAAAGAATTATTTGTTACCTAAATCCCTTTACAACAACAACTAAATTCTTTATTTCAATCCTTAAATGACGCAAAATTAATGCAAAAATTGACATCCTTATATGGAAGTGTTAAATAGAACAGCCTTAAATCTCCTTAACTGGAGATAAGATTCGAATACATCAAAATAAGCTGGTTCCCGGGCTACTACACTTCGTTACTCTAGTTCATAGAGCGAAGAGTAATATACGTCGATATCAGTTTAATATCAAAACAAAAAATCGGGGCTTAAAATCAATCAATGGAAATGTCAATATTTTTCGGATTTCGATCTTGGTGAATAGGAATTTTTACATATAGATTTACACTATTTTATTTTTTTCTAATTTTCACTGCCAAGTGGACGACTAAGATGAGACTTTTAAGGGCCCACACTAAAATTTACTCGCAAATGGCGAGTGGGCGACCGCTAATTTCAAACCCTGCAGATACTGGAAGATTCTGGAAAATACTGGTTATATCAGTATTGCAGATACTGGAAGATACCGGTTATACCAGTATTGCAGATACTGGAAGACTCTGGAAAATACTGGTTATATCAGTATTGCAGATACTGGAAGATACTGGTTATACCAGTATTGCAGATACTGGAAGATTAGTTACGGAATGAACTTGTATATTGTTTTTTTGTCCTGCCTGTGCGTCTGTTATGAGAGGACGGACAGTGTATAGGGATATTATAGGTAAATTGTTAGCTGATGCTTATCACAAAATATTCGTTAAATGTATTGAAGTCTTTTTTTCTACACATCATAATCACTAAAATCCAAATATGCCCATTTCCTGTTAAGTAGTACAAACAGGTGTATGTATTTACCTGTAGATTAGTCCTACAATATAAGACTCCGATAGGCGCGATGTTTACTTTACATGTTTTAATTTTATTTTTCCTTTTTATTATTTTTTGTTATTTACTTTAAAAGTTATTATTTATCGGAGCAGCAATCAGAAATAAAAAAATAAATAGTAAATAACAAAAAATAATAAAAAGGAAAAATAAAATTAAAACATGTAAAGTAAACATCGCGCCTATCGGAGTCTTATATTGTAGGACTACCTGTAGATCACCTGTGACTAATTACCTGTGAAATCAACAAGACACTACTGACCAGGTATTTTATGGCCCTGTTTATTACCTTGGGGTTAATTAGCAAACATTTTTTTAGAGACAAATGCGTGGTGACATAGTACAGACTACAGCGATCAATAAATCAGGCTCAAATCCCATTGTTGACATTACTCAATACTGTAACTGGTAGTGACTAGTGTCCACGTTCTTTCGTATCTTTTATTGTTTTACCTTACTACTTTATTCGGTCTTCTGGGATCATTCACATTGTTAATGGTACCAGTCATCTTAAAAGTGGTAGGCCAATAAATTACGAAGAACACAGCCGAGTGTTAAATCGACAAACTGGAAACTATGGGGATCTAATAGTCTCGGGGAAAACCTCAAGTTACTTACTGTGTCAAATAATGTCTTACTTTGTAAAAGCAAATATATCTTATTTAAAACATTTTGAGAACCCGCGTATGGTTGCAATATAAATAAATCGTACATGGAAAAGATAGACATTTCCGGATTAGTTAAAGTGACTCGGATTGATTGATTTCTGGTGTTTTAACGCCACTTTCAGCAATATTTCAGCTATATCATACCGACCAAATAGTGCATGGCAAGTAACTGGTAAACTTTTATATCACTTGCGGCTGCGAGTCGAGTGCACCCTTTTTGTAATTTACAAACCCGGGCGCGAAACCATGCCGTATTGGTGATAGGCTTGTATGGGTTGTTAGGTAATCCAACTACCTAACTCATTGAGCCACCCGAACTCTTAAAGAGAATTTGCGGTAGAGCCGACACAATTTGTGGGCGGAGCTTATCATCAAAAATCCCCGTTGATATGAACATCATATTCATGAAACTGTATGTCACATGACCAACGTGACCTAAAGGTCACATACCTCAGAAATTTGAATTTTCGAAATGATTTTTGTAGATTTTAGACCGACGAAGAATATTTTTTTTCTTTGCAATACAGATTATTATTATAAGACTGAAAGTTACGTAAAAAAGGGGGGAGGGGGCAGTAGTAACCATGCTTGCTGAATATTTTACTCCAAAAGCAACTGTGAAACTATGTATCATTGATTTGTCCTCCTCGAGATAACCGTGGTGAAAAAAATGAACAATATGAATGTCTGCTCCTCCCACAGCTATTTATACCCACGGTGCCGGTTTAAGTGACTCCGATATTACTGAAGGGAAAAAGAAACGCAGGGTCAACATTTTAGGCGATTTAGTATTATTTATTCGAATGTATTTTTAATATTAATATATACTGGCGGCCAAAAGAAAGGATACACTTTTAATTTTTATTTATTTATTTTATATATTAATATTTTGATTCAATATTTTGCACATATACCTACCTTTAGTAAGGATTTAAATTGATTATCGATTTTTTACCCGACAATGAAGTACGTGTGTGTCGTGTTAGACATTTAGGCCAAGTTCGAATGGGACCCGGGATCGAACTCGCGTTACTCGGGTTCCATATGAACCACCCGGGAAAGTGTTAAAAATAGAAACAATGACGCAATTGAACTTTTGACCTTGTTACTCTTCTAACCCAGCGTCGACCCAGGGTTATTCGAGATCCAAGATGGCGTCAGGGGGAAACGATGCAGAATTGTAAGTTTGTATTTTGATCATTTTAGACTTGAATAGTCAAATTTAACATTGATCACATGTTTTTGTTTATTTCAATACTTTTTTATGATTTTGCTTTTGATTGCTGTGTCAATCTCGGATGAGGAAGGGAAAATCATCGTCTTATGGGCCAAATACATTGTATGTACCATGGTACATGTGTTTACGTTTCTACACGGGAGAGACTTTTCAAACTTTTAATTGTCTTAAACAAGCAGAAAATCATACACGATTTGAATCGAGTAAGCAGGAGCATATTGATATATAATGTACAGATTTTCTCCCCCTGTTCGTGGTCAATGATTAATGTTAGATTAATGCTGGCAGTTACTCGAGATCGCACAACAGCGTCCAAATGGAAAGTTGCGCGCGCATCCAATTAATAGTAGTATGACGTCACCCAACCCAACACCAGGGTTCCTATCGGGTTCCAACCGAACTTGGACTTAAAGTTCAATTTCGCCTGCTTTGCACGCGCAGCTTTTCCCGCTACCTGTAATTTCACACCTTTGTTGTCAATCGGAAGTTTAAACCATTGACAAAGCAACGTTCATCCGAAATTCATTGAAATTGAAGGTAATGCCCCGACTTTCACCGGATTTGAGAGAACGTGCCTTGGGTATGTTGCAGGCCAACATGAACGTTACCGCTGTGGCAAGAGCTGTTAGCTGTAAACGTGTTTCGATATATCGTCTTCGTCAACGTTTTCAACAGACTGGATCATCAAAGGATAGACCTCGTTCCGGTCGCCCAAAAGTGACTTCTCCTGCAGATGACAGATTTATCCGTTTACATCATTTACGAAATCGCTTCCTGCCTGCTACGTCATCAACACATGTTGTCCAGGGACGACGCGTCAGTGCTAGGACTATCCGCCGGAGACTCCGTTCTGCTGATCTTCGCTGTAGACGACCGTACAAAGGACTAATACTGACTCGGCGCCATAGACAGGAACGCGTAAGATGGCGCCGAGCTCGTCTTCGCTGGAGACTTAATAACGAATGGAGTCATATACTATTCTCTGATGAATCTCGTTTTACGTTGCTTCATTCCGACGGACGAGCCCGGAGTTTATCGCAGTCAAAATGAGAGATTCGCCGACAGTTGTGTTCAGGAACACGACCGCTTTGGAGGAGGAAGTGTAATGATATGGGGCGGGATTACTGCGCGTCGAAGGACCAATCTTGTATTCGTTGAAGGTAATTTTACCGCTGGTAGGCATAGAGACAATATCTTGGCTACTGAGGTCGTAAACTTCCTCAACCAGAATGGACCTGGCATTACCTTTCAACACGATAATGCCCGACCGCATACAGCCCGTATCACTCAATCATTTCTGCAGCAACAGAACATCGATGTTGTACCTTGGCCTTCAAAGTCACCTGACCTCAATCCAATTGAGCATATCTGGGACGAATTGAACCACCGTGTTCGCAATAGAGAACAAAAACCTCAGAACTTGGTCCAACTCCGTCAGGCTCTTCATGACGATTGGAACAATATGCCACAGGTCGTTATTTCGAGGGTTGTCATATCTATGAGACGCCGTCTACAAGCTGTCATCAATTTCCAAGGTGGACACAACAAAAATTTTAACGGTGTTTTTGTGTAGAGTAAGCGAAATGACTGTATTTTGCTGTTTTTGATATTGCGTTTTTTTCGACCACCGCACTTTCATTGGATATTAAAGGAACATTTGTTGTTTTTGGAACAAAATGTCTTGACATTATTTGAATGAAACATGTTGAATGCTGTATATGTATAGAAAATGTATTTTTGATCAAATATATAATTATATTTATTGATTACAATAGTGTATCCTTTCTTTTGGCCGCCAGTATATAAGGATAAAAACACAAATTTAATCAACAAGTTTTTAAAATTTCATTAGATTTTGATCAATAATTCATGAGTAATTGAAACCAATCTAACAGTACCCCCCAATATGTTGGGCCCGGGTGGCTCAATGAGTTAGGTCGCCGGATCTAACAACTCGTACAAGCCTATCACCAATACGGCGTGGGTTCGCGCCCGGCTTTGTAAATTACAAAAAAGGGTACACTCGACTCGCAACCGCAAGTGATAAAGTTTATCAGTTGCTTGCCCATGGTCGGTGGTTCTCTCCGGGTACTCCGGCTTCCTCCACCACTAAAACTGGTCGCCATGATATAGCTGAAAATTTTTTGAAAGTGGCGTTAAACACCAAAAATCAATCAATCCCAATATGTTAAAGTGAAATTAATTATACTCGTCAATATCTCGTATCCCCCCTCTCGCGCATCTGTTACAGTCCTGATTCTCCTGTGCATGGAGTTCATATGGGGATATTATCCCACTCTTCCAGCAAGGCAGCCCTTTATCAGATTTCCAAATAAAAAAAGAGCGATTACCGAATTTGTGCGAAAGAAATAAAGAGCAAAATTTCCGTGTCTTGAAATGTGTCCTACCATCTCTGATGGATATGTTGCTTTGTAATATTATTCTAAATCTAAGCAAAATAAAACTAAAACAATTTTCACAAAGTGTCATTTCTTTTATTATAATTGCACCCCCTGACAAGAGTAAGCGGATCATTGATTACTGCAGCTTAGGTAAGTATAGAATTTCGATTACTGCAGGTAGTTCCGGTCAAGTGGTAAGGATTACTTTGGAAATCTCACATGGCAGAGGTAGGATTTTTTCTATACTTTACAAGATTACTTTTAAACAGCAATATATTCAAAGTTAAGATATAGCCTATCCAACAATGACATGTTTATAGATTATACCTAAAAGGTCTGTTGATCGACATGTTTGCCAATTTTCTTAAACATTCAACGAAAACCGCGATGGGTATTGTCAAATGTTGTCTTCCGTCAGGGTAAAATGTAGTAATTGACTACAATTCATCAGAAAAAAGTAGGTTGCATGAGCTTTTCAGACCGGGCATATCTTCTTCATGTAACAGCTAATGTTGTTCCATAAAGAAACTGGGTGTTTTTCACGAAAATAACGAACATCACATATATGATTACTGCAGACCAATGGTAAGCGGCAAAATAATTACTGTATTATGCAGGGAACAAACATGAATCTGTTTGCTCATCTTGTGGTGAAACTTTTCCTGTGTCCGACTTTGTAATTATAAACTCCCTGAAATCACTGATCGTTTTTAGAATTTTAGAATCAACATCTTTCAATGGATTTTAAGCAAACTTGGTAAATACTTAGTTCTTACGAGAATCTGGAACCTTATTGATTTTAAAGGTCATAGGTCAAAGGTCAAGGTCACCGGGTCAAATTTTTACCGCGTAACATCCTTGTGAACACTCCAGAATCAACATCCTTCAATGGATTTTGACCAAACTTGGTACATACCTAGTCGTTAAGAGAATCTGAAACCCTATTGATTTTCAAGGTCATAGGTCAAAGGTAAAGGTCACCGGGTCAATTTTTTTCGCATAACATCCTTGTGAACACTCTAGAATCAACATCCTTCAATGGATTTTAACCAAACTTGGGGGTGACACACTTAGTCCTTAGGAGAATCTGGAACCCTATTGATTTTCTATGTCAAAGGTCAAGGTCACCGGGTCAAATTTTTGACCATGTAACATCCTTGTGAACACTCTAGAATCAACATCCTTCAATGGATTTTAACCAAACTTGGTACATACGTAACCCTTAGGTGAATCTGGAACCCATTGATTTTCAAGGTCAAAGGTCA
Organism: Gigantidas platifrons; assembly: GCA_002080005.1. Lineage (NCBI taxonomy): Eukaryota > Metazoa > Mollusca > Bivalvia > Mytilida > Modiolidae > Gigantidas > Gigantidas platifrons. Next base: position 155,841 of record MJUT01030375.1, read on the forward strand.
ACGTCACCGTGTCAAATTTTTAGGCGAGGGGATGCGCCACGCTTGGCGTTGCCCTTGTCGGCATGTCCCTGGCGAAACGCACATCAATAGGGGTTAAATATTTTGTCAAAAAAATCAATTGTATCATGGCTCTAGTACTTTTTCATATATTTTTGAGATAATTGATAATACACTTACAGGTCTATAGTTTGATTTTTGAAGTGCATCACCACTTTTTGTGCATCACTTTTCTTGTATATTGAGGTGACTTGTGCTTCTTTCAGTCTGTCAGGGAATACCCCAGATTCAAGGCGTTGTATTTATAAGGGTACGTAGTAATTTGAGGTCCCATGAAAGACTTATTACGCTTTACTATTTTGGCTGGGATTCCATTAACACCAGTGGCCTTTTTAATATTTATTTTACTCATGATCTTGTCAATTTTGATTGATGTCACTTTTTCAAATTCAAAACTTAATTCTTGGTCTCGATGTTTTTCAATGAGTTGTATGATACTCGGAAACAGTTCCAATCATCATAAGCATAGCGGAAAATAAACTTGAACATTTTTAGAATATGTTCTTTATTACCCTTGAGGTGTTCGCTTGTGCTTTTAATGTAATGTGTTTGGTGTAGTTTTTAATGCATTCTGTGATGTTCGGTGGTGTACGTAGGTAAATAGACGCACCGGTTATTGGTATTTTAGATATACCACAACTGCAAATCGGCACTTCACTGTGCTCAGAGTGAAGGGCAACAACATGACGGAAAACAAGAACTTAGAAAACCTCCCCGTACCGGGTGAAGAGCAATGGGAGTTAGAAGAAAGGATGAAAATCCACCATTCATATAGCAAAAGTCGATATCCTCCCATGTGCATTGAACCCATGCCATATGAAAGACAACGTTTGAACGGACAAGGGATGACCCCCGAGGAAAGGGCATTGAGAAAACAATGGTTACTTGACCAATATTTAAAGCCACACGAACCTCCAAATTCGGTTGAAGCGTTAGAAACAATGAATCTTCCTGTGAATCCTATTAAAAGAATGTTCAGAATGCCCATGGATGTCACATTTAGAATGTTAACACCAGTAATTGTAAGTTGTGTGTGTTGTATCGTCGGTACATCCAAAGGTAGCAGGTCAAATCGGCCCCATGTTATATATAAAATTAAATGGAAATACAGATATCTGACTTGGTTCTCTCTCCCTAATGCTACGTGCTTGTTGGAGAAGCAAAAATACCAATTTCTACCGTCTTTGGCTCTCTCCTAGCTGCGGAACTGTAGCCCTTATGGTCCTTGGCCAGTTTTCTGATATTTGCGGACCATAGGGCTACGGATTTCACCCTATCAAAAACTTTCGAAAATGCTCGGTGAAAAAGTTCCACCGATTTTTTGAAAATTTTTGTCATGAAATCGTGTTCGAAAACGATCAAACATATATATTTCGCTTCGTGAGATATTTATCTATATTCTTCTATACTTACTTACCTATTAACAATCATTTCCAGCTCGTTATCATAACAAATGTCTCGATATTAACTGATCCCGCCTACTTCGTTCCGCCATCTTGTCATTGTGGTAATATCGAGACAGTTTTTTATTACGAGCTGGAAATGAATATTAATAGGTAAGTAAGTATAGAAGAATGTAGATAAATATCTAACGAAACGATACATATATGTTTGATCGTTCTCGGACCCGATTTCATGACAATAATTTGCAAAAAAGTTGCGCAAAATTTTCACCGTGCATTTTCGAAAGTTTTTGATAGGGTTAAATCCGTAGCCCTTATGGTCCACAAATATCAGAAAATTGGCCAAGGACCATAAGGGCTACGGTTCCGCAGCTAGCTCTCTCCCTAATGCTACGTGCTTGTTGGAGAAGCAAAAATACTAATTTTTACAGTCTTTGGTTTGACATATCATATTGTATTGCAAAATGGAACAAGTTGCCAAGAGATACTGTTACAGACCGACTCTGACACCTTCAAGAGAAATCTCTGGTCACACTTTCACCCTGAGATCAGAGATCAGGCGATGCTGTAGATGACCATCCTTGTTTTTATCCTGCACCAACCACATTTTAATTTGTAGAATTTCACAATTTGTAAAGCACCTGCACTCGATGACACAGCATCAGCGTGATGGATTTTTTCCCTTGCTGATTAACGATAGAAGTAGAAGAATGATACTCTGTTTGTTCCTAGTGGCCAAAGCCTGCATTCCGAGTGTCATTCTTTCAAGTTGATCCGCAGTTCTTAGTGGCCAAATTGATGTCTATAAACCATTGGCTATAATGAATTTTTGTGAATGTTTTAAAGTGAATTTTTAACAAAGGTTGTAGGAAGAATTTGGGAATTTCTTGGTATATGAAGTTATTGATTTAAAGGAATTTGATTTGTGTTTACTGTATTTAATAGACAATTAATAAAGAATAATTATCAATATAAAGATAATTATATAATTGTCGCCAATCACGTTTTATGTAAATTACCAAGAATTTATATAGTAAGACTATATAAATCCTTCAAATTACTAATCACTTAATTATGTCATAAATTAATCATTAATTAATTTCATCCATAAGAAAAAAGCCTGTTCAGCAAGAAAAATAAAATTATACATGAATCTTTCAGCAAAAAATAAGAATTCATATTAATACATAATTTTGTATTCAATTTGAAATATGTGGCCGATTTGACCTTCATTTTGGGGCCGATTTGACTGGAAATCCATCCAAATTAGTCATTCATAAAACTTCTTCACCTTTGAGTTTTTCTCGTGTATGCCTGTGTTTGTCCAGTGTCTGCGCATTTGTTAAGCTGATTAGTTTGCTGACTAGTCTGATATTCCTCTGCCGTCCGACAGCTTTTTTAGCTCACCTGACCCGAAGGGTCATGTGAGCTATTGCCATCACTTGGCGTCCGTCGTCCGTCCGTAAACATTTCAATCTTCTTCTAGAGAACCACTGAAGCAAATGGGACCAAACGTGACAGGAATGTTCATTTGCATGGTCTAACCGAGTGTTGTTACTTTCGTTACGATCGGTTATCCAACATGGCTGCCAGGGGCTATAAAAGCCTCTGATTGGCTGAAATTTTTAATGATCTTCTTCTCCGATACTACATGGAGGATAGAATTGAAAATTGTCATGAATGATCATTGCAAGCTGCTAACCAAGTGTTGTTACTTTTTGGACTGATTGAAAATCCAATATGGCCACCAGCGGGGCTGCTGTTACTAAAAATAGAAATTTCTTCAATTGTCCATTGCTGCTTTAGTATAAGTCAAAATGAGCTCACATTTTAACTGCAGCTACATGGCAAGGAGTAGTTTAACATATATTCCGGGTTATTCTGTGAAATTTTACTTTCAGCCGATTTATACCGATTATGCAAATTAGGCATATTTTGATAAAAGATCACATTTAAATCTTCTCCTTTGAAACCGCTGAACCAAATTAAAGCAAATTTGGCTGGGATGGTCCTTGGGTGATCCCCTTTCAATATGTATCCGACAGCCCCACCCTCCATTCAAAATGGCTGCTGTTACTAAAAATAGAAATTTTAGTTGTCAATTTCTGCTTTATTACAAATCAAAATGAACTCAAATTTTAACTGCAGCTACATGGCAATGAGTAGTTTAACATATATTCTGGGTTTTTCTGTGAGATTTTTTCAGCCAGTTTATTCCGTTTAATAATATTATGAGATAAAAATCACAGCAAAATCTTTTGCTCAGAAATTTGAGTTGAAATGATCTTTGGATGACCTACTTTCAAAATTATGTGTAACACCCCCCCATTTCTATCAACTTTAGATGTCAAATTGAAAACCGGGTGAGCGATTACAGGCTCCTGGGAGCCTCTAGTTAGGACTTGCTGGAGCCGTGGGACGTCGGAGCACTCTCCATAAGCAAAACAGCGGATTTGCTAGTCCAACTCTGGACCTGCACATTTCCACGTTTTCTGGCTATCAGATTTTATTTTCTATCCGGAACCTTAATATCAATCGCTTCACCAATCATTTTTCTATTCATTCATAACCATCTTACCCTCAGAAAGTGGTGTCACACTCCATTACAGCACGATTTCCCCTTAGACCCTATGATTTCGTCATTTTGAACATTGCCATTTTGGAATATTTGTCACGTGACTTCGAGAAAACTGCGATTACCGCAATGTATCATGAGAGATGATTTGCATATATGATCTGACCTTGTCCAAAATAGGGGGGGAACGTAACACATGCTCTTTCCAAATCCCATGGATAACACTGCCAAATGAATCTTTTCTATCCAACATATTTTGTATTATTTCCTTTTGCTCTGATTTGAGCTGTTGATGGAACTGTTTGTCCTGCAGAATACGCTTTATATCATCTTGTATATTGTTTACGTATGCAGATATTTGGCGCATTGCATTTAGTGGCTCCCATCATGCATTGCTGTCATCTTTCAGTTAGTATCGCGAGATCACATTCCAAAATGGCAGTGCAATGACCATCTTTAGATAAGCCTTGTTAGTAATCAAGGACATTTTATTACCCAATCTACGAGTAAGAAAAACAACTCAAAACTGGGGGAAAATATAAAAATATGTCAGATTACAAAAAAAAAATCATTGTTAATACAGGCAATTATTGAAAATAGAATTTTCAAATCAAGTGTAAAATATTTAATTATGTCTCCCATTGAACGAAGGGAGACATATTGTTTTAGTCTGATTTTTTTTCTTCCGCTTCCGCTTCTTCTTCCACTTATTCTTTCGCTTCTTCTCAGTGAAGCTTGTCCGGACCATAACTTTTTTGTCTTTCGAGATATATGATATATGGTATCTTGGTGCATAAGCATAAGGCAGTGTGTTGCGCACCGTAATGACCTTCGTGGGACCTTGACCTTTGACCTCAAGGTCAAATAATTATTTTTTAAATAGTATCATTCAACTCAATGTGTAACTTATTGTTGTACAGATGGCCACATGACCTTCGTGGGACCTTAACCTTTGACCACAAGGTCAAATAATTGTTTTTTTAAATAATATTTTCTTGTCCGGCCCATATTGGGATAACATTTTTGTCTTTCGAGATAGGGCAATGATATTTGGTATGTGGGTGCATGACCATAAGGCGGTGTGTCACGTACCATAATGACCTTTATGGGACCTTGACCTTTGACCTCAAGATCAAATAATTGTTTTATAAATAGTATCATTCAACTCATAATGTGTTACTTATCGTTGTACAGATGGCCGCATTAAGGGGAGACGTAAGTTTTAGGTATCTAAAACAGTTCTTCCTAGTTGCATATTAAAACACAATTGACTAAATAGAATATGCTTGAACATATGGCAGATTTTTGAATATTTAAATACTTAAAAAGATGGGATTGATTTTTGTGTGACTGTCAATTTTACTGTATCAGGTGAAAACTTTTTTAGCTTATCAAATGTAAAAAAATGCTTTTGAAAAACTAGTTAAAGTTATATGTAACTTCTATATATACAAATGTATATATACATCTATTTTCAGGGTAAAACAGCTGCAGTGAATAGTAGACGTTATGTTCCAAGTATTTTGAAGTCTCTTGTTTTAGCATGGGCATTTTGGTACCATGTAAAGTATCATCCTAATGTAAGTACAAATGTATTTCAAGCTTTCTTCAGATATAATCTGTATGGTAAATACATTACAGATCACAGTAAGAAACACCAACAAAGACTATCTGTCAGCTAGCAAGGACTGTCTGTTGGCTAACAAAGACTGTCTGACACTAAAAAAGACTATCTGTCAGCTAGCAAGGACTGTCTGTTGGCTAACAAAGTCTGTCTGACACTAACAAAGTCTATCGGCTAGCAAAGACTGTCTGACGCTAACAAAGACTGTGTCGGCTAGCAAAGACTGTCTGATGCTAACAAAGACTGTCTGTCGGCTAGCAAAGACTGACTGTTGGCTAACAAAGACTGTCTGTCGGCTAGCAAAGACTGACTGTTGGCTAACAAAGACTGTCTGTCGACAAAAATATTTAAGCATCTTTCAAAGAGTAAAATTTGTTTTTTAGTTTAATAATTGTTCAGAGCTCACCAAACCAGGCGAAGTGGGCAACTACTTCACCTTAGTTTCAATGAAATTGCCCAATTTCTGTCAAAAAGCGAAGTTTTAGTCGCCCTGTCAGTCTTTTCAAGTCCGTATTTTTTCACCAATAATCATACTTTTTCTTAATATTCACATAAAAGGAGCTCCCATGTTCCTGAAATTTGACCCATACAGGGTTTGATGTTCAATATTTTATTCCAAAATCGTTAATTGCATCCTTTTTAGCTCCCCTGGTCAATGGCCATGTGAGTTTTTGCCATCAGGTTTCGTCCGTCGTCGTCATCGTCCGTCATAAACTTTTCACATTTTAATCTATTCCTCAGAAACCACTGGGCCAATTTAGATCAAACTTTGGTGGAATGGTCCTTGGATGGCCCCCTTCCAAAAGTATGTCCGGTGATCCCGACTTCCAACCAAGATGGCCGCCAAGCTAAAAATAGAAAAAAGGGGGGAGGGGGGGGGTGAAATTTTAATTGTCCATTGCTGCTTTAGTATAAGTTAAAATGAGTTCAAATTTTAACTGCAGCTACATGCCAAGGAGTAATTTAACATATATTCCGGGTTTTTCTGTGAAAATTTTCTTTCAGCCAATTTAGGCATATTTTGATAAAAGACCACATTAAAATCTTTTCCTCTGAAACCGCTGAACCAAATTAAACCAAACCTGACAGGAATGGTCCCTGGGTGGGTCCCTTTCAAAATTGTGTCCGACAGTACCGCCCTCCATTCAAGATGGCTGCTGTTACTAAAATAGAAATTTCTTCAATTGTCCATTGCTGCTTTAGTATAAGTCAAAATGAGCTCAAATTTTAACTGCAGCTACATAGCATGGAGTAGTTTAACATATATTCCGGGTTTTTCTGTGAAATTTTTCTTTCAGCCGATTTATACCGATTATGCAAATTAGGCATATTTTGATAAAAGATCACATTTAAATCTTATTCTCTGAAACCGCTGAACCAAATTAAACCAAGCCTAGCAGGCATGGTCCCTAGGTGGGTACCTTTCAAAATTGTGTCCGACAGCCCCGTCCTCCATTCAAGATGGCTGATGTTGCTAAAAATAGAAATTTCTTCATTTGTCCATTGTTGCTTTAGTATAAGTCAAAATGAGCTCAAATTTTAACTGCAGCTACATGGCAAGGAGTAGTTTAACATATATTCCGTTTTTAGCTCACTTGGCCTTTAGACCATGTGAGCTATTGCCATCACTTTTAGTCCGTCGTCCGTCTGTCAACATTTCACATTTTAATTTTCTCCTCTGAAACAACTGGGCCAATTGCAACCAAACTTGGTGGAATGGTCATTGGATGGTCCCCTTCCAAAATTGTGTCCGGTGATCCTGACTTCCAACCAAGCTTAAAATAGAAAAAAGGGGGATGAAATTAAAAAAAAATCTTCTCCTCTGAAACTACTGAGCCAATCTGAACCAAACTTTGCTGAAATGATCCTTGGGTGGTCCCCTTGCAAAATTGTGTCTGGCATTTCAGATCTCCGACCAAGATGGCCACCACAGCCGAACTTAATTTAACATAGGACCCTATGGGAAATTTCCATCAAAATCTTCTTATCTGAAACCATTTGCTCAATAAAAACTAAATTTTGATGAAATAGTCATTGGATGGTTCTCTTCCAAAAATGTGTCCGGCGGTTCGGCCCTTCGACCAAGATGGCCCCTACAGCCAAATTTAGCTTAACATAGGACCCTATCGGAAATTCACATAAAAATCTTCTCCTCAGAAACCACTGGGCCAATTGCAACCAAACTTTGGTCGAATGGTCTTTGGACGGCCCCCTTCCAAAATTGCAGCTTTAGGTGATTTGGGACATTTCCCAATGCAAATATTTATTGATTATTGCTATATTAAAATTTTGGTTACATACATGTATTGTAAATGACAAGTGCAGGCATCTAGTAAAGGAAGCGTATATTTCGGAAGTAAAACAAAACTCTAATTGGACTGCATATGTTAGAAATCTTCTGTGCAAAAATGGATTATTATAGATCTGGCAAAATCCTAATGCATTTAATAGTGATTATGTTGTTGCAATCTTTACAGAATAAATAACAAATCAATACCAACGGGTAAAACACAATAAAGGACAATGCAGTGTTGCAGCAGAGCTGAAAACTCAAGTACTGTTATTCTTAAAAGCAACATGTTTTCTATGATCTATAATGTCTGAAGTTGGTATGATGTTAAGATTATTCAGAATTACTTGCTAGTTCCCTTTTTAATTAACATTTATTCACAAGATTATAATTACACCCTTTAATATTGTTACGGACACTACATGGTTTTTGTAGTGTCAGTAACCATATTTTCTGTTCTGCAGTTTTTATTGTGTCTACAATTGTTCATATTTTGACTGATTATAACTGCTCTGTGTATATTACATCTTCAAACATAAAAATATCAATCTTTTGACAGTGTTTTCTAGAAGATTTTTTTACTGGTTACGGACCCTACAGATTTCTGATAGAGACATTTTTTGGACTTTGAAATACAAATAAAAAAAATTTTAATCCAATATCCTACTGAAATGGATTTTTTTATTAACTTGTTATATTTGATGAGTGGGAAACATAATTTTTTTGTATGAAATTAGGTGTTTTAATATGTTTAAGCTTCACATAACGAATGGGAGAAATTCTTGTCTAAAACTATATAACGAAACATACCTTTTGGATAAAGCCTGATAATTTCTCCAATTGATGTCCGATTTTCATGAATTTGGTATCAAATTAATCCTGATTAATTTGTCTAAAGATTTATATTAAAATAGTTTTGTTTTCCTATTTTGAAAAGTAAATTTTGGTGTAAAAATAAACAAATTTCAAGTGCAACATCATAACGCCTTATTTTTGCAAATTTTTCGGTACCCTTTTGCCTGTTACTCAAAAACTATGAAAGATATCTTCTTGAAATTTTGTATGCAACTTTTGTGTTTCACCATCCAAAACATGATATTAGAGTGATACCTTTAAATTCAATGGAAGTATGTTAATATTGCACATAACACACTGCTTTTGAATATGAGCCCTATATTGTCTTTCAGCTGCAAATCTGGCTGACTGAAATAAAAAGTAATAATAAATTTGAAACATATGTGTTTCTAAAGAATGAATTTATTAAAGAAAACTATATTGACATTTTAAAAGAAAAACACCTCCTTAGAGCAATGAGTAGATTAAGAACCAGTTGTCACCGATTGAAAATCGAAACAGGGTGTCATTGCAAACCTCCTTTGCCTAGAGAAAATGGCCTTTGCTGATCAGTATGTAATGTAATAGAGGAAGAAGAAAAATTTTTTGTTTCTTGTAAAAAATATGAAGCTGAAAGACTTAGTCTTTTTAAATTTGTTAAACATATGTCATTTAAATATTGGAATGCCAAAGATAAATATGTTTTCTTAATGTCAAATAAAGATCCAATACTTATTCTAAATACTGCAATTTTTATACAAAAATGTCTTTTTAGCTCACCTGACCCAAAGGGTCATGTGAGCTATTGCCATCACTTGGCGTCCGTCGTCGTCGTCCATCGTTAGCTTTTCACATTTCAATCTTCTCCTCAGAAACCACTGAGCCAAATGGAACCAAACTTGCCAGGAATGTGTATCAGGAGGTCCTCTATAAAAATTATGTTTTTTGTTTCGATCAGGAATTCAACATGGCGGGCAGGGCCAATAATGTGTTTTGATTGGCTCAATTTTCAAAGATCTTCTTGTCAGAAACTACACAGCCAATGGAATTGTTTTATGGTGTGAAGGATCCTTGGGTTGTCCTCTACCAAAATTATGTTTTTGGTGCATATCCAAAATCCAAGATGGCCGCCACAGCAGGATGAAGTTTAACATTGGACCCTATGGTAAATACCTTCAAAGATCTTCTTCTCAGAAGCCACAATGTCAGTAAAAATGATCTCTTGCAGAAATGTTCCTTGGATGGTCCTCTACCAAAATTATGTTTTTGGTGCTGATCTGAAGTCCAAAATGGCCGTCACTGGGGGAGAAAGTTTAACATTTGACCCTATGGGAAATACCTTCAAAGATCTTCTAAATCTGTTTTCTGTGGAAGGAAAGATAACTCCAATTTAATCTGTGGAAAGAGATAACTCTATTTAAATATTGACATAAAGTAAACTTTAGTATAATACAGTTAAAATGAATCTGTATAAAAAAAATGTGA
>MJUT01030375.1:195771-209607 GCA_002080005.1 Gigantidas platifrons
GAACAAAAAGTCAGATTGAAACTAGGTTTGGTATGTAATTGTATCTCATGAATATCTAGGTCAAGTTCGATAATGATGATTTTTCGACAAATCTAACCAGAGTTACTCCCCTTTTTTTACTTCAAAATGGTCCTTGGATGGTCCCCTTTCAGAATTATGAGTGATACAGGCTCACCTGACCCTCTAGTTTACAGTAGTTTCAAATTTTAATCTTACGATATAACTTTGGCGTCGGGGGACCAGTGGCCAACGGCCTTTTATTTTTTTTTACAAATCTAAGCTGTCCTATATTGGAAAAGAAGGTCAATCAATGTCTCAAAATTGTTTTTACAATTCACGTTTGTACTAATACAAATAATCATTATGCAAAATTGAAGATTACATCTTTTCATGTTCGTAACAGTCAATCAAATACAATGTGCACAATTTGGGTACCATAATCTGACGTTGCATGTTTGAACTGAAATTGAAATATACAGTACGAAATAGTAAAAAAACATTTATTTAAAAAAGTATTTATCAATGAGCGTCTGAAAAAATATTATAGATGCGTCTCGTGATTTAATAATCAGCATCGGACATAATATTACATACCTTAGTATAAAATATTATCCGGATTATCTCATTTAACGGTTCAGGTGATTTATTATTCAATTCAAATATTTTATTGAACAAAATGCATAAATTTAATTATACGATATCAAATGGGATTTATCATTAATCGTCGGAAATAATATTACTGATGCGTCTCATGATTTAATAATCTGCGTCAGATATAATATTATGTACCTGTTTATTGTACACTAGGATACTTTTTTATAGGAATGGAAAGTATTTCATTATAAAACATTTACCGTAGCATAAAATTCTTTCCACCGGATAAATTTTCAACGAAAAAAATTATGTCATACATTATACACGTATGATTTTCGCCGCGGTGTTGTCACCGACATTTAGGCCCTAATTTGTATATTTTCGCTGTGAAAGTTTTACCGTAATTTCACCGACATTTTACGGCGATTTTATTACATATCACCGACATTTCACCACGAAAAAACACCGACCAAGGTGATTTCTTGCTAAAACGCGCTGTGCGTGCTGTATATGCCAAATATGGAAACTGTTACTACGAAAAAGTCGGTTTTACTATAGAATTGATCCAAATAAGGATATCTCAAAAAGTGTGCGTGAACTAGCAACTTGTAAACAAAATGTCGGACAGAAAGAAGATTTCATGCATTCAAATTTTCAGATGGATATAAGTCTACCATGGATTGCTGCAGCGATTATTTAACACCTCAAGGTTTACCTAAATATATTTATCTTTCACCCCCGTTAATTTTTCCAACCACTTACAACGGAATTAGGACAAAAAACCGTCCGGTGTGAATCACTCCGGGCGCTGCTCCCATACGTTGAATGGGATCGATTCGTAACCCTAAATGGAGCACAAGCGGAATGAGGGTTACGTTATCGTATCTAGGTTCAGGGCACAGGGGCTTGAATCGCTTTCATAGAGGTCACGCGGCCTATATATCCTATATACTAACAAGGGATGTAAGCTCTGTTTTTATCTTATACACAAAAAAAAACCCACAAAAAATTGTAAAATATAAATTGTAAAAATATAGGAACTTTGAGTTAAATTTCTGTGTAGCTAGGGGTTCTATGGTACTGCAGTAGTTAATGTTTTACCAGAAATAAATAAAAAAGATTACATAGCTGAGTGAAAATATTATTTTTGTTACTTCAGCAGATCCCTTCCTTCATATCCAATGCATTATTTTTAACCAAAGTATGTTTACGAGTCTATAATCGGCAATCACAACAGCGTGCATTTTATAGGTCAAGAAAAGATTATTCCTATGGTACCGAGGTAGTTCCGAAAATCAGTCTATGGAGTGCTGTATCAAACATTAACAGCGGAAATATGATTCCCGGAAATCTGATAAATTATTGTTCAACATAATTAAACAAGAAAATGTTCTTAAAATCAGTTGTTATTGATTTGTTCCAACTTGTAAACACTCTCTACTGGTCGTCTGTTTGTTTATGTTCAAAACGAGGCCAAATGTAAATCCATTCCACCTATAAATAGATTCCCGCCGGTAGAGAAAAACTATGCAGACATCATAAGATTTTGACAGATGATCGTAAACGTTTAGGTTGGGACTCCACTATACCAAAATAGATCTGCTACCAGGTGGCTCTGCAATAGAGCAATCGTGTGAAACGTAAATACCGCGGTATCATAGAACCCGCGGAAACATAGGAACGGAGTATATATACAAATGTATTTATTTTTCAAAATTTGTAAGCGTAGGCATGCGCCAGAAAATAATGCTCTGTATGTTGAGCGCTATTCCGTAAATAAAGAAGAAGAGGAAGAACGACCAACGTAGCCAAGCCACTACCAGTTCTGTTTCAGGCTTGAAAAAAATATTAAAAAATCACACATTGAAACAATCTTTGTTGTCATTCGCTAGCATATTTATTTATCTTTCCGACGAGACATAATTGTTCACAACTGCTTCACTATAGAAGTCATAGCACCCCTGCAAACTTGAAACTTGGCTCCAAAATAGGTCACCAACGTTTTGCTATGACGGACAGTCAACGGTAAAACTCCAAGAGTAAAGAGCACAATTGCGGACAATATCCACAAAAATCCTGACTGTCGTAAATACCTATGAACGCCTTCGACTCAACTATCACCAGAACAGTTCACATAGTGCAGACGAACAGCGGTAACTCACGTTTTTCATTCCAGTATGAATCCTTTCAAATCTTCGAAGCCATTGTTAAAAGTACACAGCAGCAAATGAAATCTGTCATCTGATTGGTTAATATTTCTCACGACACGCCCACATTCTGATAACGCTTGAAATATGCTTTAAAAAACATTTCAGTGAGAATTACTTTTAGAAGTAATTTTATATGATTATAATATACCTAAAAATCATTTACCATATTTTTTATATGTTACAAATAAGTAAAAACACTTACCCTGTCGTGAGAAATATTAACCAATCAGATGACAGCTCTATACTCTTGGAATTTTACGGGTTGACTGTCCGTCATAGCAAAACGTTGGTGACCTATTTTGGAGCCAAGTTTCAAGTTTGCAGGGGTGCTATGACTTCCAGAGTGAAGCAATTGTGAACAATTATGTCTCGTCGGAAAGATAAATCAACATGCTAGCAAATGACAACAAAGATTGTTTGAATGTGTGATTTTTTAATATTTTTTTCAAGCCTGAAACTGAACTGGTAGTGGCTTGGCTACATTGGCCGTTACATCCCTTGATAGTATATAGGGTATATAGGCCATGTAACCTCTATGAAAGTGATTCAAGCCCCTGTGATTCAGGGCTCTTCCTTTACTATATAAATCCATTTGATTCATTATATACAGTCAAACCTGTATTAAGAGGTCACCCTTGGGACCAAGAAAAAGTGGCATACTCGCACCATTATCCCACCATATACAAATACCTATATCTTCCTCGCTTGTATTCAAGAGGATTGTGCGTTATAGTGGATAATAGATCCTTTATTTTCTCAGCTTGACTATATATATATAGGGGCATATTATCCACTACAACGCACACTTGCCCAATCCTCTTGAATACAAGCCAGGAAGATATAGGTATTTGTATATGGTGGGATAACGGTGCGAGTATGCCGAAAAAGTGGCCTTATAAGACAGGTGACCCCTTAAAGGAGGTTCGATTCATATAAAATTTCTATGACAGGACAAGTAAAAAGGTGACCTTTTAATACAGGTGACTGCTTAATAGAGGTGACCGCATGGGCAGGTTCGACTGTACATTGATGGTGACTCTTTTAAAAAAATAATTCATTATGATTTTGGTTTACAAAAATGACTCCATTGGACAGGGACACAATCTGCCAACCATGCACAGTGGTATGGGGAATTTAGATCGAAGCTACTTTTAGTCAACCAAGCTTTCGATATACATTTAATTTTTCTCGCCATATATTGTGCAAGATCTAATTTCCTCTATTTAAAAACCAAAGACTGAAATTGGTATTTGTTGCTTCTCCGCTAAGCATGCAGCATTAAGGAGAATGACCAAAGACTGGTTGGCATGAAATCAGAATTATGTGTTCGAGTGGAGCAACATGTCTACCAGCGGACTGTTGTTTCAGTGAGCTAGTACGATACAAATTCAACTCAGCGTGTTGGTCTAGTACAAAGTGGAGCTCATCATCATCTCATTGAAAATTAACTTGTTCTCGTCATGATATAGCTGAAAAATTGCTGAAGTGGTGTTAAGCAACAATCACTCACTCACCCCACTATACTTAAGATATTCAGAGTTCCTATATTTAAGACCAACATCTCAATATTTGTTTAAATGCACAGAGACTTCTGATATTTTAAAATTCATATCACAGTATGATTGGTAATGGTATTTATTTTACCTGCCTCTGGGTTAAAATTGTGATCCACCTTGGTTTGCATGTTGACATTTTATATATATACATATAGGCTCACTTGTTTATACCTAATTTATTTATTTAACAAATATATCGGTAAATACATGTATTACTAATAGGTAATAAATCCCCTTTTCTGCAATTAAAATATAAATTATTAATCAGTTTTAATCCCAGTTTTCCTCTTTTATTTAATTGAGACCTGAGAAATAAGTATAGCCTGTATCTATCTTTTGACTGTAATATGTCCATTCCCTAGTTGCAATTGGACCTTTGGACAAATATGTAGAAACATCTTTCTTTTGCTGAAAAAAGTTAAAGAAATGTTGACAAACGAATTTTCAATTTCAATTTCTCATTATCTAAAATGTATTATGCAAAATCTAAGTTCTTTTACTTAATATGTTCATTTATTTAAGACCAACATCTCAATATTTGCAAAAATGCACAGAGATGCTTGTTAGCTTGTTTTATTTAATGATCCATTTTCATCGATCAATATTTTATTTTACTTGCCAACAGGTTAAAATTGCTATAGACCTCTGTTTACATGTTGACTAGTGTAGGTCAACATTACCTATTGTATTTAACATATCAGTAAATAGGTAATATAACCCTTGTTCTGCAATTAAAGCATAAATTATTAATCCTGATTTTAGCTCACCTGACCCAAAGGATCATGTGAGCTATTGCCATCACTTGTCGTCCGTCGTCCGTCCGTCAACATTTCACATTTTAATCTTCTCCTCAGAAACTACTGGGCCAATTGCAACCAAACTTTGGTGGGATGGTCCTTGGATGGCCCCCTTCCAAAATTGTGTCCGGTGATCCCGGCTGCCAAGCTAAAAATAGAAAAAAGGGGGGAAAAAATTTCAATTGTCTATTGCTGCTTTAGTATAAGTCAAAATGAGCTCAAATATTAACTGCAGCTGCATGGCAATGAGCAGTTTAACATATATTACGGTTTTTTCTGTGAAATTTTTCTTTCAGTCGATTTCTACCGATTATGCAATTTAGGCATATTTTGATAAAAGATCACATTTAAATCTTCTCTGAAATCGCTGAACCATATTAAACCAAACCTTGCAGGAATGGTCCCTTGGTGGTCCCTTTCAAAATTGTGTCCGACAGTCCCGCCCTCCATTCAAGATGGCTGCTGTTACTAAAAATTGGAATTTCTTCAATTGTCCATTGCTGCTTTAGTACAAGTCAAAATGAGCTCAAATTTTAACTGTAGCTACATGGCATGGAGTAGTTTAACATACATTCCGGGTTTTTCTGTGAAATTTTTCTTTCAGCCGATTTATACCGATTATGCAAATTGGGCATATTTTGATAAAAGATCACATTTAAATCTTATTCTCTGAAACCGTTGAACCAAATTAAACCAAACCTGGTAAATTAAACCAAACCTGGTAAGGATGGTCCCTGGGTGGGTCACTTTGATGGAATGGTCCTTGGATGGTCCCCTTCCAAAATTGTGTCCAGTGACCCTGACTTCCAATAAAAATTAAAATAGAAAAAAGGGGGGATGAAATTAAAAAAAAATCTTCTCCTCTGAAACTACTGAGCCAATCTCAACCAAATTTTGCTGAATTGATCCTTGGGTGGTCCCCTTCCCAAAATGTGTCCGGCATTTCAGACGTCCGACCAAGATGGCCACCACAGCTGAACTTAATTTAACATAGGACCCTATGGGAAATTCCCATACAAATCTTCTTGTCTGAAACCATTTGCTCAATAAGAACTAAATTTTGATGAAATAGTCATTGGATGGTTCTCTTCCAAAAATGTGTCCGGCGGTTCGGCCCTTTGAACAAGATGGCCCCCACAGCCGAACTTAGCTTAACATAGGACCCTATCGGAAATTCACATAAAAATCTTCTCCTCAGAAACCACTAGGCCAATTGCAACCAAACTTTGGTGGAATGGTCCTTAGATGGCCCCCTTCCAAAATTGTGTCCGGTGATTCCGACTTCTGACCAAGATGGCCGCCAAGCTAAAAATAGAAAAAAGGGGGGATGAAATTGAAAAAAAATCTTCTCTGAAACTACTGAGCCAGTCTCAACCAAACTTTGCTGAAATGATCCTTGGGTGGTCCCCTTCCGAAATTGTGTCTGGCATTTCAGACGTCCGACCAAGATGGCCGCCACAGCTGAACTTAATTTAACATAGGACCCTATGGGAAATTCCCATACAAATCTTCTTGTCTGAAACCATTAGCTCAATTGGAACCAAACCTTGATAAAATAGTCATTGGATGGTTCTCTTCCAAAAATGTGTTTGGCGGTTCGGCCCTTCGACCAAGATGGCCCCCAAAGCCGAACTTGGCTTAACATAGGACCCTATATGGAATTCACATAAAAATCTTCTTGTCTGGAACCAGTTGCTCAATTGGAATGAAACTTTGATAAAATATTCATTGGATGGTCTTCTTCCAAAATTGTGTCCGGTGGTCCTGCCCTCTGACCAAGATGGCTGCACAGCTGAACTTAGTTTAACATAGAACCCTATGGGAAATTCACATAAAATCCATATTGTCTGGAACCAGTAGCTCAATTAGAACCAAACTTTGATGGAATAATCATTCGATGGTCCTTTTCCAAAATTGTGTCCGGCAGTCATGCACTCCCACCAAGATGTCCACCACAGTGCAGTTGCATTGTTTTTGAAAGCAGCTTTGATCCAGGTGAGCGATTACAGGCTCCTGGGAGCCTCTGGTTTTCATCAAATTTTCAAAATTGTAATACTTTTCGTCCTTTATTTCAAAAACTATAAGAGATAGATGTTAAGTTTAAACTGGAAACATGTTCAGCATGTCAAGATCTACTGCAATTTTGAAGTAAATCCCATTACCCATTTTGGAGTTATTGCCCTTTTTTCATCAAGTTTTCAAAATTTTAATACTTTTCATCCTTTATTTCAAAAACTATAAGAGATAGATGTTAAGCTTAAATTACAAAAATATGCAGCATGTCAAGATCTACCTACCCTGCAATTTTGAAGTAAATCCCATCACCCATTTTGGAGTTATTGCCCTTTTTTCATGAAATTTTCAAAATTTGAATACTTTCGTTTGAAGTTATTGCCCTTTTTTAGCTCACCTGACCCAAAGTGTCAGGTCAGCTATTGCCATCACTTTTCGTCCGTCGTTCGTCCGTCAACATTTCACATTTTAATCTTCTCCTCAGAAACTACTAGGCCAATTGCAACCAAACTTTGGTGGAATGGTCCTTGGATGGCCCCCTTCCAAAAGTGTGTCCTGTGTTCCCGACTTCAAACTAAGATGGCCACCAAGATAAAAATAGAAAAAAGGGGGGATGAAATTTCAATTGTCTATTGCTGCTTTAGTATAAGTCAAAATGAGCTCAAATTTTAACTGCAGCTACATGGCAATGAGTAGTTTAACATATATTACGGGTTTTTCTGTGAAATTTTTCTTTCAGTCGATTTCTACCGATTATGCAAATTAGGCATATTTTGTACTTTTTGTCCTTTATTTCAAAAACTATAAGAGATAGATGTTAAATTCAAGCTGTATACATGTTCAGCATGTCAAGATCTACCTACTCTGCAATTCTGAAGTAAATCTGATAACCCATCTTGGAGTTATTGCCCTTTTTTCATCAATTTTTTAAAATTTTAATACTTTTCGTCTTATATTTCAAAAACTATAAGAGATAGATGTTAAGTTTAAACTGCAAAAATGTTCAGCATGTCAAGATCTACTGCAATTTTGAAGTAAATCCCATTACCCATTTTGGAGTTATTGCCCTTTTTTCATCAAGTTTTCAAAATTTTAATACTTTCATCCTTTATTTCAAAAACTATAAGAGATAGATGTTAAGCTTAAATTACAAAAATATGCAGCATGTCAAGATCTACCTACCCTGCAATTTTGAAGTAAATCCCATCACCCATTTTGGAGTTATTGCCCTTTTTTCATGAAATTTTCAAAATTTGAATACTTTCGTTTGAAGTTCTTGCCCTTTTTTAGCTCACCTGACCCAAAGTGTCAGGTGAGCTATTGCCATCACTTTTCGTCCGTCGTCCGTCCGTCAACATTTCACATTTTAATCTTCTCTTCAGAAACTACTAGGCCAATTGCAACCAAACTTTGGTGGAATGGTCCTTGGATGGCCCCCTTCCAAAAGTGTGTCCTGTGTTCCCGACTTCAAACTAAGATGGCCGCCAAGCTAAAAATAGAAAAAAGGGGGGATGAAATTTCAATTGTCTATTGCTGCTTAAGTATAAGTCAAAATGAGCTCAAATTTTAACTGCAGCTACATGGCAATGAGTAGTTTAACATATATTACGGGTTTTTCTTTCAGTCGATTTCTACCGATTATGCAAATTAGGCGTATTTTGTACTTTTTGTCCTTTATTTCAAAAACTATAAGAGATAGATGTTAAATTCAAGCTGTATACATGTTCAGCATGTCAAGATCTACCTACTCTGCAATTTTGAAGTAAATCTGATAACCCATCTTGGAGTTATTGCCCTTTTTTCATCAATTTTTTAAAATTTTAATACTTTTCGTCTTATATTTCAAAAACTATAAGAGATAGATGTTAAGTTTAAACTGCAAAAATGTTCAGCATGTCAAGATCTACTGCAATTTTGAAGTAAATCCCATTACCCATTTTGGAGTTATTGCCCTTTTTTCATCAAGTTTTTTTTATTTTAATACTTTTCATCTTATATTTCAAAAGCTATAAGAGATAGATCTTAAGTTTAAACTGCAAACATGTTCAGTATGTCAAGATCTATCGACCAAGATGGCCCCCACAGCCGAACTTATCTTAACATAGGACCATATGGGAAATTCACATAAAAATCTTCATGTCTGGAATCAGTTGCTCAATTGGAACGAAACTTTGATAAAATATTAATTGGATGGTCCTCTTCCAAATTTGTGTCTGGTGGTCCCGCCCTCTGACCAAGATGGCTGCACAGCTGAACTTAGTTTAACATAGGACCCTATGGGAAATTCACATAAAAACCATCTTGTCTGGAACCAGTAGCTCAATTAGAATCAAACTTTGATGGAATAGTCATTCGATGGTCCTTTTCCAAATTGTGTCCGGCAGTCACACTCTCCCACCAAGATGGCCACCACAGTGCAGTTGCGTTGTTATTGAAAGCAGCTTTGATCCAGGTGAGCGATTACAGGCTCCTGGGAGCCTCTGGTTTCAATTTAGTTTTACCCGAGAAATAAATACAAATGTTTTATTTACAATTTGGCTTTTCACAACTTGTTCAGATGTATATTTTCAATGAAAGGCGATTATTAGTTTTGTCGATATTGGTGGAATTAATTACCATCACTGTTTAAACTTTCTTTTCATAAACCTGTAGTTTTTAACTGTAATAATATGTCCATTCACTTGATGCAATTTGATTTTTGGACAAATGGCTAGAAGCAACTTTCTTTTGCTTTTTTTTTTACATATAAAAATTCAGTCATGCAAGACATAAGTAATACAGATAAAATGTTTGTGATTTTAACTAGATGCAATTTAAAAAATGTTGTCCAACAAACTAGACAACAAATACCAAACTGACTTTAAAAATATATTCATGTATTCATAATTCATGCTAATTACATGTTGGACACTAGTAAATGCATGAAAGTTGTTGTGCTACAATAAAGATATATCAGAAACTCTAATGAATGTAACTTTAAAACTTTATTTTGATTGGTATTATTTTTTTCTTCAGGTGAAAACTTCCTGTGAGATGACAATATGAGTGCAGGTCCGTTAGTTGTTGAAATTATATGCACCTGCTGTTTAGCTGCATTTCTGTTACATCGTTATGGAGATCTGAGAAAACAACATGCTTTGACAACATTTTTCACATTTGTTGCATGGTATTTTTCCTTTCTGATTGTATTTGTATTACCTCTGGATGTTTCTTCAGTAAGTATTCTCCTTTATTTATACCTTCTCCCTTTGAAGGGTTAATTTGACTTAAGAGCTGTTATATTTGGGATGACTTACAATATTAAATATAATTATCTAAAGCCATGTATAAAAAAAAGTGTAGGATCTGACAAACTCTTATACCAAACTGTTATTCCTATTTAATTTTATCTAATTACTAGTCCTTCTCAATTGTGTACAACATGGATGCTTTTATCTGATTTTTAATTCCTTTATTGAAGAAAATATAACAGTACACATTATGTTTTTCATTGATTATGTGGCTTGAGAGAAAGGCTATTTCTTCAATAATTTATAGATACTTATCACCACTATGTAAATATTATGTCAGTAATATTATGTGGTAGTCTGATTTATTAGTGCATGAAACTGGAGTACCCATAGAAAACCACAAACATGTTGTAAACCACTGACAAACATTATCATAATAACGATGTGATAAAGTGTATCAAGTACACCTGGTCATGAGCGGAAATTGAATTCAAACTGTCAACTTAAGGTGATTGAATAGATAGAATCAAACTACCGTACGATCACAGCTACGAGACCCATTATTAGGTTGTTTACCTGTACCAATCAATGTTAAGCATGAATTAAATGAAACCTTGCATGCAGGTTAATCTGAAATGTTTACAGTTTATATAAAAGAATAGAAAGTAGTACCGGGTAATCATTTAAATTACCTACTTCAATATATTTTTCAGACTTTCTACAGACAATGTTTACAAAATTTCAAGCCTCCTGTGACAACTACTGTGGCTCCATCTAGTAACATTACCAATGACACTACAACAACAGGACCGAATGTATCACAGACATTTGATGTAGGATATACACCTTGTCAAGTACCACTCAGCCACGTACCAGATAATGTCTTGCCAGCATTGTGGCATGTTGTATACTGGTCATCACAATTTCTTACTTGGTAAATAAGATACAGTCAAACCTGCCGTAACGGTCACCTTTATATAATGGTCACTTTCGTGCTCTCCCGGTGCATTTTACTATATAATTTTCGGTGTAAAACCCTATGTATAACGGTCAATTTTATTTTAAAAATAATATCGGAAGTGATTTCTGAAGATCGGTATTTTTCTCAAATGTACCAAAAATCCTGAGGTGTTACAAAATATATTGACTAATTTAATTAATTAAATAAACAAACACATTTTGTTTTGTGAATCGTAAATGACATAAAGGACAGTTTATGCCCAGGCGTTATTGGGGATTTTTATTCATTACGATGAGAATAGAAATTCACTCACCAAAAATATTTTGTATCTAGTGCATCATGTCAAAATCATCAACATCCATAAATAGGAAAGCTTTGAAATACGACAACAAAGTGAAAGCGATAAATCATTGTGATGTTGGGAAAAGTTGTCGGACTGTGGGCGAGGAGATGGGTGTTGGTCTTACCCAGATAATTAACATTCTTTAAAGAAAATGCGAGATTCTTTACGATTTTGAAAACAACGTTCCCAGTTCAACCTCGTGTTACTGTACATTTGTTTATAAAATATCTTTATTTATTTATTTGTATGTTTTATTCAAGTCATATCATATTGAGATAATTTCTTCAACAATAAATGTAAACCAGAGTAAAATTACGACAGGAACAAAATAACAAGTAAAACATTATTAAAAACATAAGATGTAATGAAAAATGTTTATTTACAACTAACGTGCAATATTTTGTCAAAAAATCAAAACCCTTCACATAAAGGTCACCTGTATATAGCGGTCATTTTGTCAATCTCCCCCAGGTGACCACTATAGACAGGTTTGACTGTATATTCAAACCTGGCCATGCAATCACCTCTATTCGGCAGTCACTTGTATTAAAAAGTCACCTTATTCTTGACCTGTCATAGAAAATTTCATAATGAATTAAACTTCTTTTTAAGAGGTCATTTGTCTTAAAAGACCACCTTTTCTCACTAATGAGACAGCACAGTTCCTATTCTTAGCCATGTGAGATATCCTTGTCTTTTTTTTTTCTTTTTTTTTATTTGTTTCTTCAATAGTCAGGAATTTACATTCATAAAAAATCCCATACATTACCACCTGACATGGATGTACCAAGGATTTCCAACATATTATGTGACTATTGCATTTTTGCATATCCTTGTCTTTACCCGTGGGTGAGATAAGAATTTCACGCGACTTTTCCCGTAAAAATGTTACGTTTGGCAAAATGTCATTGTATCAATAAAATCGTTTAAATATTTACGTTTTGTGTATTTATATTGTCAGCCACTTATCAATTGCCCCCGAAAATTAGGTAACAATAGAAACATGCATCCCTTTCGCATCATAATATCAAAAACACACGCTTGCACAAATTAAGGGGAAATAACTCTGTTTGTTTACATCGTCTGCTAAAAGTGCATAGCTGTCAAATAAAAATATCCTTTTGTTAAATTAGTGAGAAAAAGAATCAAACACCGGTAAGAGGGCAAGACGGAAAAATCTCAGACACCCGCGGGAAAGATTTCTATTGGTCTCCAACTCAGTCGAGCCTCGTTGGAGACCAGAAATCTTTCCCTTGGGTATCCGAGATTTTTCCGTCTTGCCCTCTTACTGGTGTTAGATCCTTTATTTCTCGCCCCTTGGCTAAAGTAGTCCGTTTATTTAGGTGAAAAAGATTTTTCTATCTTACCCCAGCTCCAGGGTAAGACAAGCCACACAACGTTTTTTGCAAAAATACATTATAAACATCACACATGTATAATATATCAGGCATAAAATGCATTTATTGCATATAAAAGTCATAATATACTTCTTTCCTTCAATTTCCTTCTTTTGACTTCTCTTGTCTTCATTTCGAGTCACCGGGTTTATGGTGTTTAAATGCCATTTTCAACAATATTTCAGTTATACCGTGGCAGTTAATTTTATTGGTGGAGGAAACCGAAGAAAACCACTGACCTGTCACAAGTCACTAACAGACTTTATCACATAATATTGTATCGAGTATCGTGTGTTCGAGCCCCAATCGGGTAAAACCAAAGACTATAAATTTGGTATTTGTTGCCTCTCCACTAAGCACGCAGCATTAAGGAGTAAGAACAAAGACTGGTTGGCTCGAAATCAGGCTAATGGGTCCGAATGGGACGACATATGTCTATCCGTTTTATATTAAGTGATTAACGATGTTTTTCAAAACGAGAGGACTTTTCTCAGTCATCTCTCATCGAAGGGCTAAGCCCTGAGATGAGAGATGACTGAGAAACGTCCTCGAGTTTTAAAAAACATCTTTAATTATTTTATCGCTATTTTGTATTCATAATTAAATAATTTTTGTTGAGATACTGACATTTTTTTTAAACACAATTAATATTTTATATCGTTAATCACTTAATTATCAAGAATTTGGTAATGTGACGTCATTATAACGTCATATTAGAAAACAAGATACTACTAC
>MJUT01030375.1:210079-222300 GCA_002080005.1 Gigantidas platifrons
TACTTTAACCATTGATGTAGTCCTATTCAACAGCAGGAGATTTTAGTGCTGTTTTATATTAAGGCTACTTTAACCATTGATGTAGTCCTATTCAACAGCAGGAGATTTTAGTGTTGTTTTATATTAAGGCTACTTTAACCATTGATGTAGTCCTATTTAACAGCAGGAGATTTTAGTGTTGTTTTATATTAAGGCTACTTTAACCATTGATGTAGTCCTATTCAACAGCAGGAGATTTTAGTGTTGTTTTATATTACAGGCTACTTTTACCATTGATGCAGTCCTATTCAACGGCAGGAGATTTTAGTGTTGCTGGGAAAATTAAAACAGCTCTTATAGAAAATGCAATATATTATGGTACTTACCTGTTTGTATTTGGGATCTGCTTAATCTATGTAGCGGCAAGACCAGACCTTCATATAGATGCGTAAGTTCCAGGACAATCATTTCTTACACAGAGGATAAAGTAGTTCTCAATTTTCACGGGAAAAGATTTTTCTGTCTTACACATGGGGATGTAAGACAAGCTACACACCCTGTTACCTGCCAAAAGTAATCGTCGCTTCAAGATTTTTCAGTGTTATTTATAACTCTGCTTGTGATACTTTGTTAATATTGTTTGCATATGTGATTAAAATAAAATATGCTTTACAAAATATAACGGTAGCCAAAGTCTAATTTATCTGTTAAAACTCTTAATGTTGTGTCATTTGTTTACAACTGTTTGCATATGATTTTTTTCAACAGTTGGCACTTATCGATTTCCTGTTCACTGAATCAATCAGCTGACCAATTATTGACGTCACAGTGAAATGACATACATTTCTAATAAGAGTGTTTGTGTTGATTTGTTCATTTAAAAACAAACGTTTTCTTTACTATTGTTATATTTAATTGTGATATGAAAGTCGAATTTTAAATTGAATACTTATAATAAGATACACATAAAAGTCATCTTTTTAATGTTAAAACAATAATGATTTTGAGTTATTATTTAGAAAAAGTAAAATGCTGAAAATGATTATATTAGGTAACATCCTTTTTAGCTCCCCTGACCCAAGTCACGTGCTGTCACTTGGGGTCTTTCGTCGTCTGAAAGCTTTTACATTTTAATCCTCTTCTTTGGAACACAATTTGGTTAAAATGTTCATTGGATGGTCTTCTAAAAAGATGATGTTTTTTTTGTACATCCTCCAGACACTTGGCTGTAAAAGCCAACTCACTTAGCAGTCACACTTCCTCTTCTGCTACATTAACTGATTCACCTGCTACTTCAAAACGTAATTACATCACTGATATGTACTCTTTTTTATTGAAAGTCCAAAAGAATTCACTGGCAGATATGTATTTTTCTCCTTAAAAGTCATAAAGAATTCACTGGAAAGTTTAAATACTGGAGAAAAAAAAACTATTAAATTCACTTGGATGGAAAATTTCAGAGAAGTGTTGTACAGTGAAACTTGTTTAAACCAAACCCTGAATAAAATGGAATTCTGTATAAATTGTTTTGATTGATTTGATTTTATTTTTGGTGTTTTAAAGCCACTTTCAACAATATTTCAGCTATATCATGGCGACCAGTTTTAATGGTGGAGGAAGCCAGAGAGAACCACCGACCATGGGCAAGCAACTGGTAAACTTTATCACTTGCGGCTGCGAGTCGAGTGCACACTTTTTTGTAATTTACAAAGCCGGGCGCGAACCCACGTCGTATTGGTGATAGGCTTGTATGAGTTGTTAGATCCAGCGACCTAACTCATTGAGCCACCCGTGCCCCGTGTATAAATTGAACTTAAAAAATAATTTCCAAATGTAGGAAATATTTGTTAAATTTAATATGTATAAACCGAACACCTGTCTATTCGGAACTCAACAGTTGGTCCCAAGGAGGTTCAGTTTAGACAGTTTTCATTGTACAGTGAAACCTGTCTAAACCGAACCCTGAGTAAACCGAAAACCTGCCTAAACCAGACAGACTTTATAGTCCTATCTACTAAATGTCAATGTAATTTGAACCTGTGTAAACCAAACACCTGTCTAAACTGAACAAATTTTCCAGTCCCAAAGTGGTCCGGTTTAGACAAGTTTTACTGTACATCATATGATTCTTTTCAATTCTATATTAGGTATTGATTGTCAGATTTATAAACCAACTAAAAATATATGTCATCTTATTTTACAGAGAGAAATTAAAAGTGATTGGTATTACTGCCAGTAACACATGGGGATTGTTCTTACTTGTCTTGTTGTTAGGGTATGGTCTGGTGGAAGTCCCTCGTACTGTCTGGAATAATAGTAAACATGGGTACATGTTGTCACGTACACAGTTTAAAATTTCTAAGCTAAGTACAGAGAAGACCGAAGCAGAGGAAAATCTAGAGGATGTTCTGGAAGTATGTTCACCTAATAATTAATATTTTTTTCATTACTCTTTAATAAAATTGGTCATTGATTTCTTTCAAGCCAAAATAGACTCTCAATACAGCATTAATTTTAAATTCTTTTGTAATTACATGTATTCTGTTTTGTAGTAAAAGTAAATTTCAGGAGTCCAATATTATGTAGGTCCGACGTCCATGCTATTGACTTCAAACTTTTACATTTGTCATTATCTGAGCCTGTGGACCTTTTGAAAAGTTTATTAAACTCTTTAAACATCTAGTGCATTAAATATTAGATCTGCTCATTTCGTTAAAAATTATTAAATCATTTGAAATAATATTTAAAATCACCGGTCACTAAGAGTTATCACTCGATGAGAGCGAGATTTTAGTGAACATTGTGTATGTAATTGTCAAATGAAAGTAATATGATGGCTACCGGTCATTCAAAACGTAAAACTTATATACTATGAAAGTACTTTTCTACGTGGGTATCAATTTTCGTGGTTTGGTTAAAAATGACAAGGTCGTGGATTTTGTGTTTGTGCCCAAAATAATTTTGGTGGATTTTATATTTTCAGCATAATAAGTTTCATTGGGTAGAAATATTTGAGAAAGATTCAATACATTAGACAGATGAGCGGTAGAATTATGTAATCGGAAGTGGAACGTGGATATTTTAAAAGTGTTCAAGTTATTTTATCGAATTTGAACATTTAAACAAAATAACCTGAAATTATTTTGTTAGCACGTACACTAACAATTTCCTTTAATATATATTAAATTCGTTTTTATGTTTTACAAATATTTACTCTCCATTTTATTTTTCACAACTAATAAAAGAACAATAAAGTATTTTTCTTATTATTTTTATTCCAATTACATAATGTATTTGTAAAATTATTTCAATTTTTTTTTATCTTTTATCACCCTTTATCTCAGATTGAAACCACTTGTAGTCGTGTCACAAGATTAATCCTGACCCGGAGCAAATGTACAGTTAACTTGAGCATAATTATAAGAAAGGTGTTGAAAGGTGATAAAATATGTTTATTGAAGTGTGTTATAATTAAGAGAGAAGTGTTTATACAACTTAGAAGTGTGTCACCGTTATTGTAGGGTTTTGAATAAATTTTATTTCTATAACAGGAAGTTGTTAAAATCTTTTCACAAACAAACATTTCTGTCGTTTTTACACATGGAATCAAAATCAAATCATTCACAAACATCTTCATGTGGATTATAACTCATTAAAAGGTTTCCTCATACTTATTTCGTGATTAAAATTGTCAATTGTACCCTATGCAGCTGATCCAGAAAGTCGAGGTCACTCGAGGACAGCATATGGCTATATATTGATGTTAAACTGCTTCCCAAGTTTCATTGTTCGTTGGATTCTTAATATCGTGGATCAGCCTACCCACAAAAATTGGTACCCCATGAATAAAAGTAATTTCACAGTATATCATTTTGTATAAATTATATGGTTTTTAGCTCACCTGACCCAAAAGGTCATGTGAGCTTTTGTCATTACTTTGCGTCCGTCGTCGTCGTCGTCCGCGTCTGTAAACTTTTCATACTTTCATCTTCTTCTTTGAAACTACTGAACAGATTTGGGCCAAACTTGGCATAAATGTTCATTGGGAGGTCCTCTACCAAATTTGTTATTTTGGTTTAGATCTGAAAACCAACATGGCTGCCAGGGCCAATACTGTGTTCTGATTGGTTGAAACTTTGAAAATCTTCTTGTCAGAAACTACTCAGCCGATGGAATTGTAACATTATAGAAATGGTGACTGGATGGTCCTCTACTAAATTTGTTATTTTTGTGCCGATCGCATATCCAAGATGGCCGCCATGACTCGACTTAGTTTTAACATAGGACCCTATGGGGAAAATGTTTAAAAAAATTTTCCTCTGAAACCAGTAAGTCAGTTTAAAGCAAACATGGCATGAATGGTCCTTAGGTGGTCAACTTTCAAAAGAATGTCATGTGACCCTGACCTCATCCAAGATGGCCACCATCAGCAAACATAGTTTTAATATAGGACCCTATGGGGAAAATGTTTTAAAATTTTTTCCTCTGAAACCAGTAAGTCAATTTAAAGCAAACATGGCATGAATGGTCCTTAGGTGGTCAACTTTCAAAATTATATCCAGTGACCCAGACCTCCATCCAAGATGGCCGCCATCAGCGGACATAGTTTTAACATAGGACCCTATGGGAAAAAATGTTTTAAAATCTTCTCCTCTGAAACCAGTAAACCAATATAGCAAACATGTCATCGATGGTCCTTCGGTGGTCAACTTCCAAAATTGTGTTCAGTGACCCCAATCTCGGTCCAAAATGGCCGCCATCAGCGGCCATAGTTTTA
The DNA here is from genome assembly GCA_002080005.1 of Gigantidas platifrons. NCBI lineage: Eukaryota > Metazoa > Mollusca > Bivalvia > Mytilida > Modiolidae > Gigantidas > Gigantidas platifrons. Next base: position 214,836 of record MJUT01030375.1, read on the forward strand.
ACAAAGGATCCAATGGGAAAATTGTTTAAAAGTCTTCTCCTCTGAAACCAGTCAGCCAATTTAAAGCAAACATGGCATAGATGTTCCTTGGGTAGTATATACTTTCAAAATTGTGTCCGGTGACCACAACCTTCATCCAAGCTGGCTGCCATGAGCAGACATAGTTTTAACATAGAACCCTATGGGATTTGAATAGTAACTTAGATGTATTCGGCATGCAGACATTCTTAAGAGGACTTATTTATATCAGGTGAGCGATACAGGCTCACCTGAGCCTCTAGTTTTATCAAGTTATGAAATAAAAGTTATTTGTACATTTTACTTTATTCATAGGAAACAAGATATAAGATACAAATAAAGCTGAAATCATCATTCCTTTTAAACATTTTAAGCAAAATTTCAAACATCAAGACCTTTATATAAAGACGTCTTATGTGACCTTTTTCGTAATCTCCCTTCAAAGGTCACTTAAGACATGTTTGACTGTACTTATATTTTAGGAAATGAAGCAAGTTTCAGAAAAAGTCAGATATAATCACCCACTAAGACAACACGTAGATACAGTTCTGTCTAAGGTATGTAGACATTTATAATAGTTGTCACAATAAAAAAAAAAAGCAACTATTTTGATCTGAGTTTAAAAAAAAGACATTTTTATTTATGTTATTAAACTTTCCAGTAACATGGATAGTAAATAATGGTTGTTATAAAACTATACGTTATTTAGAATTATGCGAGTTGACATCATATATAAAAGTCTATTAATACAAGGTGGACATGTTTAAAGTCTGTTAATACAAGGTGTTAGTGTTTAAAATCTGTTAATACAAGGTGGAAGTGTTTACAGCCTGTTAATACAAGGTGGAAGTGTTTAAAGTCTAAGTACAAGGTCGAAGTGTTTATAGTCTGTTAATACAAGGTGGAAGTATTTAAAGTCTGTTAATACAAGGTGTTAGTGTTTAAAGTCTGTTAATACAAGGTGAAAGTGTTTATAGCCTGTTAATACAAGGTGTACAAGGTGGACATGTTTAAAGTCTGTAAGTACAAGGTGGTTGTGTTTATAGTCTGTTAATACAAGGTTGGCATGTTTAAAGTCTGTTAATACAAGGTGGAAGTGTTTGCAGCCTGTTAATACAAGGTGGACATGTTTTAAGTCTGTAAGTACAAGGTGGTAGTGTTTATAGTCTGTTATTACAAGGTTGACGTGTTTAAAGTCTGTTAGTACAAGGTGGAAGTGTTTACAGTCTGTTAATACAAGGTGGACATGTTTAAAGTCTGTAAGTACAAGGTGGTAGTGTTTATAGTCTGTTAATACAAGGTGGTAGTGTTAAGTATGTTAATACAAGATGGAAGTGTTTAAAGTCTATTAATACAAAGTGGAAGTGTTTAAAGTGTATTTCAGAAGTGGAAGTGTTTGAAAGGATTATAATATATGCTGTGTCTTTCATGAATTGACTACAGTTTGTTAACTTTGCTTTATTAAAATATTTGCATTTAATTTTTTGAATCACTATTGAAATAATTTTGACAAGTTGATCTAAGCAACTTTTGAAATTGATTCTGATTGTTGATATTCATCTTCAGAGATCATGATATACATGTACATGAATACTAGTAAGCGTCTTGAAACAGAAAGATGTTTAGCCCCCCCTGCCAGAGGCCACTTGTGCTTTTACCCTAACTTGGCGTCCGCCGTCGTACATTGTAAGCTTTCACATTTAATTTTTTTCTGCAACCACTGAACCAATTTAAGCCAAACCTGGCAGTGATGGTCCTTGGGTGGGTTCCTTTCAAAATTGTGTTCGACAGCCCTGCTCTACATTCAAGATGACTTCTGTTACTAAAAATATAAATTTCTTCAATTGTCCATAGCTTTTTTATTACAAATCAAAATGACCTCAAATTTTAGCTGCAATTACATGGCGATGAGTAGTTTAACATTTCTGCCAGGGTGAAATTTGTTTTTCACCAAATTATACCGATTAGGTATATTATGAGAAAAATCACATTAAAATGATTTGTGACTCCCCCATTTTCTATAAAAGTTAAATTGAAAACCAACTCTTGTGAGCCTCTGGCTTTTTTTTTTCATTTCAGTGTCCAGAGAGTTTAAGGAAATCTGTGAAACCTAATGTTGACGACTATGAAGATTACAATGCTTCTCAAGATGTCACCAGTGAAAAATCTCTAATAAAATTACATAAACGTGTGATACAAGCAAGCCAAGCACACAAACGTACTCAAACACAGTGGAATAATCTGATGGAAAATGCATTTAGCTTAGAAGACGAGGAACATAATAGAGATAGCCCAGAAAGAAGATTTAAAAGATCGTTTATGATACAGAAAGGATGGTGGCGTAGTATTTATACCCCAACTGTTGGTAAGATGTGTATTACTATTGATATCTGAACAACAACAGTAACAGATGTATTAATGTTTGAAGAAGAAGAAAAATACACACACACACAAATAATGAATACAAAGTCACAAACTAGATATAAATATTTGTGTAGATTTCCTTGTTACAAATATAATGAATATGCATCTGTTTGTCTTACATATTGGTCATATGTGTACATTTATATAGTAACTTTGAGATCCAGTAGGACAGATATATTGTATGGTTATCACTTGCTTAGATGTTTGTATGATATACTTTATTTCCTGTGACTGTATAGTGAGTTCTTCATTATCCTATATAATATATCAAAATTGCTGTGTTAGATTGCTGTCAAATTATAATATTAAGAATTTATGTACCATCTACACACGCTTAGACACATGTCTTATGTCAATCTCTAGATTTTCCTTACGAGACAAGGTAACACTTCGATTTTTGAAGCTCCATTTTAATGGAGCGGATGTGGTCGAGTGGTCTAGGGCGCTGGACATAAGGCTAAGCAATTGGTGCTGCAACTCACACCATTGATACACTGCAGCACCAATATATGTATATACGTTTGAAAATTAAACCAAACAGTGTTAGAATTAGATCTTTGAGCTGTCAAATTTTTAGCTCACCTTGCCAAAGGCAATGTGAGCTTTTGCCATTACTTGGCGTCCGTCGTCCGTTAACTTTTCACATTTTAATCTTCTCCTCTGAAACCCCTTAGCCAAATGAACTGAAACTTGGTAGGAAGCTTCTATGGAAGGTCCTCTATGAAGTTTGCTCATTTCGTCCTGATCCATTAACAAACATGGCTGCCACAGGCAATTCTTGTTTCTGATTGGCCGATTTAAAAAGATCTTCTCCTCTGAAACCGCTTGGCCAAATGAACCGACACTTGATAGGAAGCATCTATGGAAAGTCCTCTATAAAGTTTGCTCATTTCGTCCCGATCTATTAACAAACATAGCCGCCACAGGCGATTCTTGTTTCTGATTGGCTGATTTAAAAAATTCTTCTCCTCTCAAACCGTTTTGCCAAATGAACCGAAACTTGGTAGGAAGCATCTATGGAAGGTCTTCTATAAAGATTGCTCATTTCGTCCCGATCCGTTAACAAACATGGCCGCCACAGACAATTCTTGTTTTTGATGGGTTGATTTCTAAAAAATCTTCTCTTCTGAAACCGCTGAGCCAAATGAACCTAAACTTGGTAGGTATCATCTATGGGTGGTTCTCTATAAAGAATGCTCATTTTCTCCCGATCCATTAACAAACATGGCTGCCACAGGCAATTCTTGTTGTCCCACGATGCTTCGTCGAAAGGGACTATAGAAATGGGTGTCGTCCGTCCGTGTGTTTGGTTTCCAGATTATAACTTGTGAATGAAGTCAGATTGAAGCTAGGTGTGGCATGTAAGTGTATCTTATGAATATCTAGGTCAAGTTCGATAATGACAATTTCCACCATTTTTACTAGAGTTGTGCCCCTTTTTATACCTCAAAATTGCTAACTATTTGGTTTCCAGATGATAACTTGGGAACAAATAGTCAGATTGAAACTAGGTTTGGTATGTAAGTGTATCTCATGAATATCTAGGTCAAGTTCGATAACGATCATTTTTCAACAAATCTTACCAGAGTTACATACCTTTTTATACTTTTTCCGTGTGTCCCGAATTGGTTTCCAGATGATAACTTGTGAATGAAAAGTCAGATTGAAGCTAGGTGTGGTATTTAAGTGTATCTTATGAATATCTAGGTCAAGTTCGATAATGACAATTTTTTGACAATTTTTACTAGAGTTTTTCAACAAATCTTACCAGAGTTACATCCCTTTTTATACTTCGTCCGTGTGTCCTGAATTGGTTTCCAGATTATAACTTGTGAATGAAAAGTCAGATTGAAGCTAGGTGTGGCATGTAAGTGTATCTTATGAATATTTAGGTCAAGTTCGATAATGACAATTTTTCAACAATTTTTACTAGAGTTGTGCCCCTTTTCATACCTCAAAATTGCTAAGTATTTGGTTTCCAGATGATAACTTGGGAACAAAAAGTCAGATTGAAACTAGGTTTGGTATGTAAGTGTATCTCATGAATATCTAGGACAAGTTCGATAGCGATCATTTTTCGACAAATCTTACCAGAGTTACATCCCTTTTTAGCCCGTCTGTACGAAGTACAGAAGAGCTTATGTTGTCACCTGTGTGTCGTCGTCGGCGGCGTCCAATGTGAACGTTTGCGTTTAGGTCCAATGTAGACAAACTACTTGACCCAGGTTGATGAAACTTCACATGTGAGTTTGTCGTGGACAGTTAAAAACACTGCACACAAATATAGGTCACCGTGACCTACTATTTCTGCCTGAATGACTTCGACCTTTTTACGTTGACGTTTGCGTTTAGGTCCAATGTAGACAAACTACTTGGTCCAGGTTGATGAAACTTCACATGTGAGTTTGTCGTGGACAGTTAAAAACATCGCACACAAATATAGGTCACCGTGACCTACTATTTCTCCCTGAATGACTTCGACATTTTTGCATCAACGTTTGCGTTTAAGTCCAATGTAGACAAACTACTTGACCCAGGTTGATGAAACTTCACATGTGAGTTTGTCGTGGACAGCTAAAAACACTGAACACAAATATAGGTCACCATGACCTACTATTTCTGCCTGAATGACTTCGACATATTTGCGTTGACGTTTGCGTTTAGGTCCAATGTAGACAAACTACTTGGTCCAGGTTGATGAAACTTCACATGTGAGTTTGTCGTGGACAGTTAAAAACACCGCACACAAAATAGGTCACTGTGACTTCTATTTCTGCCTGAATGACTTCAACATTTTTGCGTTAACGTTTGCATTTAGGTCCAATGTAGACAAACTACTTGGTCCAGCTTAATGAAACTTCACCTGTAAGTTTGTCGTGGACAGTTAAAAACACCGCACACAAATATAGGTCACCGTGACCTACTATTTCTGCCTCAATGACTTCTACATTTTTGTTAAGACCTGTTTTACTATTACATTTATATGTCCATTTTGAATACCATTAAATGGTTTTCTTTTGGCTAAACTGAAGTATTGTTCTTAACCAAATTGGGATACGGATTTATATAAGTTTAATAACTTGTTTTCGGATCCCCTTAATTAATTCATATTCATTACTATTGTTGTATTTAAATTGTTGTACTATATTCATATGTATTGATTAATAAAATATGTTTACACTAACCAAATTAAACACTAACCCAGGGCTTTCAATAAGTTTTGAAGTAGCAGGCTATTTCCAAAAAGTAGGTGGAGAAATGCGCCGACATTTTTTCGGCCGGGGGTTTGAGGGCCGCTAAAGGCTACCAACAGGTCAAAGGCAGTGCCCTTCAAGGGGATCCAGGGAGGCAAAGCCCCCCAGAGGCTCCGGAAAACATTGTTTTTTATATCCAACAACAACTGTGGAGAGCTGCAATATCAGTAAGCTCAATAAAGAATTTCACAGGACCGAAAAAATATCAAGCTTTTCCTGCAGTGGGTGCTTTCAACCAAGGGCTACCAATTTTCAATTTCTCATTTTAGTAACGCAAACTAACTGTATATATTAATATTTTTCTGAACATTGTTTGTTAAAACAAGTTTGCTTTGAAGTAAACATTTTGTGAAATTTTTTTTTTATATAAATAAAGCAAAGTATTTTATTTAAATTCACAGATAAATACAAATTTTAGTGGATCTTTTCAACCATTTGTCTTAATCAGGAAAAAGCTTGTAATATTTGTCCATTTCAAAAGTTTCAATATTTACCAAAATCCTTAATCAAGTCCTCTATCATATTTTGCACGAAAGAAAAGCTTAAATTTGGCGCCAAATTGATATCCGCCTCCGATAATTTTTACCTGTCCAGTCCAGAGTGATTCTTGTCAGTGTTCTAGCTAGGATTTAAGAAGGACAGGGTGCAAAACTGAAAAGGGGCAATTTTATGCATGCGACCTGTGAATAAAAGGGCAATATGTCAGGGGGCATTTTCTCTTGAATGTGTTAATCTGGGGTCATCCCAATATGTCTACAGGTCAATTTTGGCTAATTAGACATTTTTTTCCCAAAATGTCTACTCCCTGATTAAAATTTATTCCCAAAATATCTGCAGGTAATTTTCTTATGTTACTTAAAATATTTCATGAGTTGCTGTATAAAGTACCATGATATAGCTGTTAATCTGTGGTTCATTTGCTTCATTTTGGTTTCTACTAAAAATAAAGATTGTTGTCTAGAAAAAAGGAAACAACCCAAAGTAGAACAAAATTTGATATAATTGATCGTATGCAAATTATGGATCAATTTATACCAGTATTGTCCACAACACTGGTGTAACTGTAAAATTTGTCAAAATATCTGTATATAGAATATTGGATACAACCATACCGGTTTATTTTTACCTTTTATCCGAAATTTTTAATTATTCAATATTGTGGGTGTAAATAAGGTGCATATAGTGCAACTCTAATATAAGTACAAGTTGTATACTTGGTGGTCCAAACCTGGACATCAATACAGAAGGAAGAAGAAGTAATAGATGTATATTTATGCATGTGTGCTATTACTACAGGTAATGTATAGAACTGGTTGTTGCTAAATATTGTCTTTGTTTGAGTTGAAGTAGACAGGTTTTTATTTCAGATTAAACTTAAGTGGTTTTATTGTGTTTGATAATAAAATATTGTAAATCGCATATTTAGATTTTGTTAATTTTGGTTTGTTTCAAGTATATTTATAACAAAGGGAAATAACTCATTTTTTATATCAACTTATGGAGTTGAAAAATACGATGTAAAACTTTTGTTTTCCTTTGCCACTTTCTTTGCATTTTCTTTCAAACGTCTTTCCCGGGAAGGCATTGTACTTATAATTTCAAATATTGATATTTTCGTTCATTAAAGCATTTCTGAGATTGCGACTTTAATTTTGTCAATGTCCTTGAACTTCATCAAAGCATGGAGAAATGATACAAGAAAAGAGTTTTGATCTGGCATTTCACTTGTTAGTTTTAATCAAAATAAATTATGGACAAATTGGAGATCA
>MJUT01030375.1:250136-268737 GCA_002080005.1 Gigantidas platifrons
AAAATTTTAATACTTTTCGTCCTTTATTTCAAAAACTATAAGAGATAGATGTTAAGTTTAAACTGCAAAAATATGCAGCATGTCAAGATCTACCTACCCTGCAATTTTGAAGTAAATCCCATCACCCATTTTGGAGTTATTGCCCTTTTTTATAAAATTTTCTAAATTTTAGTACTCTTCGTCTTATATTTCCAAAACTATAAGAGATAAAGGTTAAGTTTAAATTGCAAAATTATGCAGCATGTCTAGATCTACCTACCCTGCAATTTTGAGGTAAATCCCATTACCTATTTTGGAGTTATTGCCCTTTTTTCCATCAATTTTTTTAAATTTTAATACTTTTAGTCTTATATTTCAAAAACTATAAGAGTTAAAGGGTTAAGTTTAAATTGCAAAATTATGTAACATGTCTAGATCTACCAACCCTACAATTTTGAGGTAAATCCCATTACCCATTTTGGAGTTATTGCCCTTTTTTCCATAAAATTTTCAAAAATTTAATGCTTTTCGTCTTATATTTCAAAAACTATAAGAGATGGATGTTAAGTTTAAACTGCAAACATGTTCAGTATGTCAAGATCTATCGACCAAGATGGTCCCCACAGCCGAACTTAGCTTAACATAGGACCATATGGGAAATTCACATACAAATCTTCTTGTCTGGAATCAGTTGCTCAATTGGAACCAAACTTTGATAAAATATTCATTGGATGGTCCTCTTCCAAAATTGTGTCTGGTGGTCCCGCCCTCTGACCAAGATGGCTGCACAGCTGAACTTAGTTTAACATAGGACCCTATGGGAAATTCACATAAAAACTATCTTGTCTGGAACCAGTAGCTCAATTAGAACCAAAATTTGATGGAATAGTCATTCGATGGTCCTTTTCCAAATGATGTCCTGCAGTCACACTCTCCCACCAAGATGGTGCACCACAGTGCAGTTGCGTTGTTATTGAAAGCAGCTTTGATCCAGGTGAGCGATTACAGGCTCCTGGGAGCCTCTGGTTGTTGCGCCCTACCGACGGTCGTGCAAGGGTTTGACGCCAACGAAACACTTCATTTCAGGACAACCACATTTTGGGCACAGCTGCTTTTGGGGGTGGGGGTGTAAATGTCTGGTGTTGTTTTTCCTTTGACTGTAAGTTGGACTTGTATGTTCTTGATTCTAATCTGACTGGCCAAAAATACTGTGACAATGTGCTCGCTCCACGCGTAGTCTCCCATTTCGACAATCATGCGTTGGCTGACAGGCCAATGTTCATGGACGACAATACTAGGCCACATAGAGCCCTAATTGTACAACATATTTTACAGCAAGAGGCTGTTCAGACAATTCCATGGCCTGCGTTGTCGCCAGACATGAACCCTATAGAGCATGTATGGGACTTTATTGGCCGAAAAATTAACCAATGCAATCCAAAATGTCAAAATATTGACAAATTAAGAACTGCTATCTTACAGGAGTGGCAACAGTTCCTCAAGAACGGCTTAGGCGTCTTGTGCAAAGCATGACGAGGCGTGTTACAGAACTTCACAATAAACGCGGTGGATATACTCGTTATTGATTTTTATGCCTTACACATACGCACAATGGATGCATTTAAAAGTTCTTAAAATCTGAAGACTCTGCATTTTAATGCAATGTTAAAAACTTCCATCAAAGACAAACTGGTTTTACGTTTTTCCAGTGCCTATTTTGAACCCCATTTTTGCCACGTCATAGTCACGTCTTTCAGGATGATAAATACTTCGTAGATTGGTAATTTTAGAGCCCTTGGTGTAATCTTTTAAGAAGTGTAAGAAAAATGGTGATATCTATTTTATTGTTTTAACGGTATTGATGTAAAAAAATATATCGATAAAAAATATAGGGTGGTGCTTAACTTTTGTCGGAGTGTATATATATCTATATTTGATTTGTCAATGAAAAAAGAAGTTATTTTTAGCTCACCTCGCCAAAGGCAATGTGAGCTTTTGCTATCCCTTGGCGTCCGTTGTCCGTTAACTTTTCACATTTTAATCTTCTCCTCTGAAACCTCTCAGCCAAATGAACTGAAACTTGGTAGGAAGTGTCTATGGAAGGTCCTCTCTAAAGATTGCTCATTTTGTCCTGATCTATTAACAAACATGGCTGCCACTGGCAATTCTTGTTTCTGATTGGCCGATTTTTTTAAATCTTTTCCGAAACCGCTTGGCCAAATGAACCGAAACTTGGTATGCAGCATTTATAGAAGGTCCTCTATAAAGATTCCTCATTTTGTCCCGATCCGTTAACAAACATAGCCGCCACAAGCAATTCTTGTTTCTGATTGGTTCATTTAAAAAAAAATCTGCTTCATTATAGTAAACTGTTAAAAGAGAGATAACTCTTGCCTTTAAACTGTTAAAAGAAAGATAACTCTTGCCATTATCTCCCTTAGAAATTAACTAATGCTGATACAGTGTAACATATTTATACTATACATTACATGTAGGTATTCACATTTTAATATTCTTTTTAGCTCACCTGGCCAAAGGCCATGTGAGCTTTTGTCATGGGTAAGCGTCCGTCGTCCGTCTGTCCGTCCATTAGCTTTTCACATTTAACTCTTCTTCTCTAAAACCACTGAACAGATTTCAACCAAACTTCCCATAAATGTTCATTGGATGGTCCTCTACCAGATTTGTGTTTTTGGTGTAGATCGGAAATTCAACATGGCTGCCAGGGCCAATAATGTGTTCTGATTGGTTGAAACCTTGAAAATCTTCTTGTCAGAAACGACTAAACCAATTGAATTGTGACTTTGCAGGAATGATCATTGGGTGGTTCTGTACTAAACTTGTGAATCGTTTGCCGATCGGAGATTCAAGATGGCCACCATGACTCAACTTAGTTTAACATTGGACCCTATGGGAATTTCACATTTTCATCTTTTTTTCTGAAACCACGAACCAGATTTGAACCAAACTTGGCAGAAATGTTCATTAGATGGTCATATACAAGATTTTTGTTTTTGGTGCTGATCGGAAATCCAACATGGCTGCCAGGGCTCATAATGTGTTCTGATTGGTCGAAATTTTAAAAATCTTCTTGTTAGAAACCACTACGTCAATTGAATTGTGACTTTACAGGAATGATCATTGGGTGATCCTGTACTAAACTTGTGAATCGTTTGCTGATCGAAAATTTGAGATGGCCGCCATGACTCGACTTAGTTTAACATAGGACCCTATGGGAATTTCACATTTTCATCTTTTTTTCTGAAACCACGAAACAGATTTGAACCAAACTTGGCAGAAATGTTCATTAGATGGTCATATACAAGATTTTTGTTTTTGGTGCTGATCGGAAATCCAACATGGCTGCCAGGGCTCATAATGTGTTCTGATTGGTCGAAATTTTAAAAATCTTCTTGTTAGAAACCACTAAGCCAATTGAATTGTGACTTTACAAGAATGATCATTGGGTGGTCCTGTACTAAACATGTGAATCGTTTGCTGATCGGAAATTCAAGATGGCCACCATGACTCGACTTAGTTTTAACATAGGGCCCTATAAATGTTTACAAAAATTTGTGTAATTAAATATTATTATGTACAATACAATTTTGAAATATATGTAATGGGAGAAGACTGTCTAAGTTGTTTAACTTGTGTCTTTTCCTTTTGTCTTTTTGAACAATAAAATATGTTTAAAAAAGTATGGAAAAAATGTTTAAAAGTCTTCTCCTCTGAAACCAGCAAGTCAATCTAAAGCAAACATGGCATGAATGGTCCTTAGGTGGTCAACTTTCAAAATTATGTCCTGTGAGCCCGACCTCATCCAAGATGGCCACCGTCAGTGGACATAGTTTTAACATAGAACCCTATGGGATTTGAATAGTAACTTAGATGTATTCGGCATGGAGACATTCTTAAGAGGACTTAGTTATGTCAGGTGAGCAATACAGGCTCATCTGAGCCTCTAGTTAGCTCACCTTGCCAAAGGCAATGTGGGCTTTTGGCATCCGTCGTTTGTTTTCTGTCAGCTGTTAACTTTTCACATTTTAATCTTCTCCTCTGAAACCCATCAGCCAAATGAACTGAAACCTAGTAGGAAGCATGTATGGAAGGTCCTCTCTAAGGAGTGCACATTTTGTTATGATCCATTACCAAACATGGCCACCACAGGCAATTCTTGTTTCTGATTGGCCAATTTTTAAAAATCTCCTCTGAAACCACATGGCCAAATTAACCGAAACATGGTAGGAAGCATCTATGGAATGTCCTCTGACGATTGCTCATTTCGTCCTGATTGGCTAACAAACATGGACACCACAGGCAATTCTTGTTTCTGATTGGTCGATATCTAAAAAATCTTCTCCTCTGAAACTGCCTAGCCAGTAGCCAAAGGTACCAAAACTTGGTAGGAAGCATCTCCATGTATGGAAGGTTCTGTATTAAGTTTCCTCAAAGCAGAATGAAAGGTTAGCGACACAGGCTCAGCCCACTGAGCCCCTAGTTTTCATTTGATCTGTATACAATTCTGAAAATTTGTAGTTTTAAAAAATAATATGTTCAACATTGATCAAGATATTCGAAAAATTTCAGCTATTGTATAGATGTCTAGCAAACTTTGCTAATCGTCCTTAAGTTTGTTTTGTTTCTTACTTTGCCATTTTTTATCAAGCATTTATCTCTTCTTTAATAGATTAGCTGATGGTCTGGGTGCTGGAGTAGTTAAAGGTCGCTGACCACAAGATAAACTTCATTTAATTTAGTTTGTGTCCCCATAGAATATGAGTGAGGGAGGGATTGTTCTTTAATGCCAACTCAGGAATTTTTTCAGCTATATTATGGCGAGAACAAGTTAATTTTCAAATGAGATGATGATGATGAGGTCCGCTTTGTACTAGACCAACACTTTTACTTTTGATTTTTATTGTGCTAGCTCACTGAAAAAACAGTCTGCGGATAGACATGTGGCCCCACTTGGACACATTATTCTGATTCCAAGCCAACCAGCCTTTGCTCATTCTCATCTGCGTGCTTAGCGGAGAAGCAACAAATACCAATTTTATAGTCTTTGGTTAGAACCAATCTGGGCTCGAGCACACGATCTACCGCACTCGAGGCGAGCACGCTAACCGTTACACCACTGATGCGGTTCAATAGAATGTGATCAGCAACTAAGTTTAATATAGCTACACTCAAATGTTAGCTCACTCCAGCTTAAAATATAGAGATTTTGATCAATTCAAGAAATTAGTCTAACAAGGGCAACGCAAAGCGTGGCGTATCCCCTCGCCTAAAAATTTGACCTGGTGACCTTGACCTTGAAAATCAATAAGATTCCAGAATCTCTTAAGGACTAAGTATGTACCAAGTTTGGTCAAAATCCATTGAAGGATGTTGATTCTAGAGTGTTCACAAGGATGTTATGTGGTAAAAAAATTATCCGGTGACCTTGACTTTTGACCTATGACCTTGAAAATCAATATGGTTTCAGATTCTCTTAAGGACTAAGTATGTACCAAGTTTGGTCGAAATCCATTGAAGGATGTTGATTCTGAAGTGTTCACAAGGATGTTATGTGGTAAAAAATTGATCTGGTGACCTTGACCTTTGACCTATGACCTTAAAAATCAATAGGGTTCCATATTCTCTTAAGGACTAAGTATGTACCAAGTTTGGTCAAAATCCATCAAAGGATGTTGATTCTAGAGTGTTCACAAGGTAATTACGCGGTAAAAATTGGAGCCGGTGACCTTGATCTTTGACCTATGACCTTGAAAATCAATAGGGCTCCAGATTCCCATAAGGAATAAGTATGTACCAAGTTTGGTCAAAATCCATTGAAGGATGTTGATTCTAGAGTGTTCACAAAGGATGTTACGGAAGGACGGACGGTAGCATTACTATATCCCATCGCAACTTCGTTGGCGAGGGGATAATAAAAGTTAGAGAATACTGAAGGAGCAATTAAAATTGGACAATTCAGAGAAACTGGAAACATAGGGTACACAAGACAAAGACAAACAAAACAAAAACACAACACAATATGTGTTGGACACTACTATACACAAACAAACACAAGAGTCAAACCTTGTGTAATTGTAACATTGTTGATATTGGTAATGGTATTCATCTTGGATGCAGGACAGGTCTATCTGATATATATTTTTGAAAGCAGACTACCCAAGAACAATTCCATTCTTGTTTGGTGAAATTGAACTCAGCAGCAGGGCTTGACATTAGTGGTAGTCCGGAAGCCCCAGACAAGTAAAGGTTTGGTTCGGGCTAGTGAATGATGTATGTTACTTGTCCGATGAGACAAGTGAACAAAATATATAAAAATGCTAAAACTTCGAAAGCAAGTTGTCCTTTTATCAATTTTGTTCATCATAGACATAGTGGATTGTACCTATTCAAATATAGTATCGGATATTCTTCTTGACCAATCAGAATTTGTTTTTAAAAAATGATCACTATCTTGTTTTATGAATAAAATAAATTTTGACAAGTATTTTCTGCTTTCTGACAACTAAAGCTTCAGGCTTCAGCAGTTATCAGAAGATAAAATTCAATAATGACAAGTTAATGTCAATGGAACATTTGATATGAATGTTCACAATGATAGAACATTTTCTACATTCATTTTGGATATAACTGAAACAGGATTGTTTTGAAATTTGAGTACTAATATATATTAATTTTTCTGGTACCATATTTCCTAAATAACAAGTCATCATTTATAGCTAAAACTTTATTTCTGAATAACAAATATATTATGTCATTGGATTAAAAATATGCAAATAAAAAACAAGCATACAAATACAAAATGTATTGTTAACAAAAACTTGTTGAACTTGATTGTTTTACCAGTATAGGTGGAGTTAGGAATTAAAAACAAGCTATTCAAATGAGTAACCAGATCATTTTGATACATTTTAAAATAGCTGAAATGCCCTATTTGTTTACTGTTAACAAAGAAATACTGTACTAGCCTTTCTGACTGCTTTTGTACTGAAATCAATTGCTATTTACACATGTAAAGTCAAATAAAATTCGGTGTAATATGGGTAATTAATATAGAGTTGGAAAACAAATCATTTCAATATTTATTTATTATCGTGAACATTAGAAATGTTTATTGCCATATCATATATATTAAAGATTCTTTACAGTTACTGAAGTGTTACTGTTTTTGACCCTCCTCATTTGCATTTTCTGTCATTTTTAACACCTTAAAATTGACAAATAGATATTCAATCATACACAGAAAACAACAGATTACAAGATTTTTCCATTAAGAAACATGATTTTAGGTGAGAGGTTGTTGATATTGGTAGAATTGTTGACCATCACAGTTTAAACTTCTCTTTATCAAGCTTTCTACTGTCCTAAAATGTAACCTGCATGCAAAAATATAGATATATACACTCCGACAAAAGTTAAGCACCACCCTATATTTTTATCGATATCTTTTTTTTTACATCAATACTGTTAAAACAATAAAATAGATATCACCATTTTTCTTACACTTCTTAAAAGACTACACCACGGGCTCTAAAATTACCAATCTACGAAGTATTTATCATCCTGAAAGACGTGACTATGACGTGGCAAAAATGGGGTTCAAAACAGGCACTGGAAAAATGTAAAACCAGTTTGTCTTTGATGGAAGTTTTTAACATTGCATTAAAATGCAGAGTCTTCAGATTTTAAGAACTTTTAAATGCATCTATTGTGCGTATGTGTAAGGCATACAAATCAATAACGAGTATATCCACCGCGTTTATTGTGAAGTTCTGTAACACGCCTCGTCATGTTTCGCACAAGACGCCTAAGCCGTTCTTGGGGGAACTGTTGCCACTCCTGTAAGATAGCAGTTCTTAATTCGTCAATATTTTGACATTTTGGATTGCGTTGGTTAATTTTTCGACCAATAAAGTCCCATACAGGCTCTATAGGGTTCATGTCTGGCGACATCGCAGGCCATGGAATTGTCTGAACAGCCTCTTGCTGTAAAAACAATGTTGTACAATTCGGGCTCTATGTGGCCTAGCGTTGTCGTCCATGAACATTGGCCTGTCAGCCAACGCATGATTGTCGAAATGGGGGACTACGCGTGGAGCGAGCACATTGTCACAGTATTTTTGGCCTGTCAGATTACCATCAAGAACGTACAAGTCCAACTTACAGTCGAAGAAAAAACAACCCCAGACAGTTACACCCCAACCCCAAAAGCAGTTGTGCCCAAAATGTGGTTGTCCGGAAATGAAGTGTTTCGTTGGCGCCAAACCCTTGCACGACCGTCGGTAGGGCGTAACAAACCAGAGGCTCCCAGGAGCCTGTAATCGCTCACCTGGATCAAAGCTGCTTTCAATAACAACGCAACTGTACTGTGGTGGCCATCTTGGTGGGAGAGCATGACTGCCGGACACAATTTTGGAAAAGGACCATCGAATGACTTTTCCATCAAAGTTTGGTTCTAATTGAGTTACTGGTTCCAGACAAGATGGTTTTTATAAGAATTTCCCATAGGGTCCTATGTTAAACTAAGTTCAGCTGTGCAGCCATCTTGGTCAGAGGGCGGGACCACTAGACACAAATTTGGAAGAGGACCATCCAATGAATATTTTATCAAAGTTTGGTTCTAATTGAGCAACTGGTTCCAGACAAGAAGATTTTTATGTGAATTTCCCATATGGTCCTATATTAAGCTAAGTTCTGCTGCAAGGGCCATCTTGGTCAATAGATCTTGACATACTGAACATGTTTGCAGTTTAAACTTAACATCTATCTTTTATAGTTTTTGAAATATAAGATGAAAAGTATTAAAATTTTGAAAATTTGATGAAAAAAGGGCAATAACTCCAAGATGGGTAATCAAATTTACTTCAAAATTGCAGGGTATGTCGATCTTGACATACTGAACATTTTTGTAATTTAAACTTAACATCAATCTCTTATAGTTTTTGAAATAAAGGACGAAAAGTATTAAAATTTTGAAAATTTGATGAAAAAAGGGCAATAACTCCAAAATGGGTTAGGGGATTTACTTCAAAATTGCAGGGTATGTAGATCTTGACATGCTGCACATTTTTGCAGTTTACACTTAACATCTATCTCTTATAGGTTTTGACATATAAGACGAAAAGTATTAAAATTTTGAAAATTTTATCAAAAAAGGGCAATAACTCCAAGATGGGTTATCAGATTTACTTCAAAATTGCAGGGTAGGTAGATCTTAACATGCTGAACATGTATGCAGTTTGAATTTAACATCTATCTCGTGCTCGCATTCCCTGATGGTGGAGGCATCTGATTACAGTGCGTGTGCTAATGTGGCCTCCAAATGCTAAATTACCACAAAGTGTACTTTACACACCCTGTCATATACACATAAATAAAAATCGATCAATAACCTGTTTCACAGGTAAGTAAGTAATGTGTGTACAGGTAACGAAAACAGCAAACCGATTTGAAATAAGTTCATTATTAGAAAAGATATTATTGAAAGAAGTCAGGTGGTGCTTAACTTTTGTCGGACTGTATATATGGACAGTTATGGCACAATTGATCTTGCTGTAAACATAACTCATAACAGTTGTCTTGAAATAACTTAGAAACATTTACAAAATGAAATGTAGAATACTATCAAATAAAGATGTTTGGATAGCAAATCTGATACATCTGAAAGCCATATCATGTAATAATATAAGTACAGTAGTCCCCCAACAAGACCCTCCCACAAACGGCCATCCCTCGTATCAGCCCGTATTTCAGATGTACTGAGATGGTCAAATACTGCTAAATTGCCCCTTCAAAGAGGCCACCCTCTTATAAGACAGAAGTGGTGGTCTTAGGGGACTACTGTATTACAAGGATGTATATAGTAGGATCCTACTATATACATCCTTGTGTATTACAATAAAAAAAAAAGGTATAAGAAAGATTATAAGATAATAGGGTACAAAAAAGAATACATTTATATATAAACTCTATATAGAAAACATAACATCTAAACAATAGCAAAACTTGAAATCAACAAAAAATGACAACAATCCTCATCAAATCACACAATTTATCTTAACTGTTGAGTTTATATAAAGACAGTTAAAAGTTTCATCTATTTAAGAATTGAATGCAATCTTTTGTAGTGTTATTGGTGTGTCAAAGCATTGACTGAAGAGTGTTTCATATAAAAACTAGAAAAGAAGTATGCTCCCGCACTTGATAATTATGGACAAAGTTATTTTGTTAGGAGTGATTTAAAAAAAATGAAGTGTCTGTAAGACACAAATGATGCCCCTGCCTGACCATAAGAAATTATAAACAAGTCAAAAACTGTAGTAGGAGCCATACAAACCATGTTTCCATTATGTAGCTAGTAAGAAGGAATTGAAGTCCAACTACCTGTCATTTTGTGAATATTTGATAAAAATCCCCTCCCCCGACTTTTCATCACGGGGGCATTAAAAAATAAACCTGTCATTATCAAATATTTTATGAAAATCAAAATCCTGTGGACATACACACCTCCATTATGTGTATAAACATCCTGCAAAATATTTAAGCTGTAGCTCCAAAACTGTAGGAGGAGATAGCCGGACAAACCATGTATCTATATCCGGACGGACGGACAAGGGTAAATTAATATGTCCGCCGACTCTTCGTCGTGGGGGCATAAAAAATGTACTTCTGATGATGCTTTAATAATAAACCTATAAAACTGCAAAAATTACATTCAATACCTATAATCCCATTTTTACATTATAAAGTACCATTGAAATCATTACTATTTGTTTTATGACGTTCCAAAATAGTACACAAATGTGGGCGTGGTTGAATGCTTGTGCCTTTCATTGACTGATGAAGTAGTCAAACTTTATTCAATGGTAACCCTTGGGATAAAGAAAAAATGACCTCATAAGACAACTGACTACTTACTTAAGATTGATGGGTCTGATTTTTTTTAAAAGTTTTGTCTGAAATGATTCGCATATTACTTTTACCGAAAGGCATTTATTCAGAAATCATGGCAGTTGCTTTGTAATGCTCCAGTGTTTTTGTAACGATTTACAGTTAATTAATCAATTATTCAATAATTTGATAGATTATTTTGTACAATCATAAATTGAGAACACCTCGAAAGTTGATTAAAGTCTAGACTGAAAATGACCGTTTAAACAATCTCAGAGGAGTTGCTTTCACAATGTATAACTATATTGAAGATGCATGGAAACATTCAAGTCCCATAACTCCTACACAAATTTTCGAATAAAAAAATGGCGGGATAATATGGTCAACTACATCTCATGACCAATGATCCTACCATATACAAAACGACCTCAGAACGGTAGTGTTTACAAAGTATAACTATATTGAAAATGTATGAATATATTAAAGTCGCACAACTCCTACAAAAATCATCGAATCAAAATGGTAATATAACATGATTAACTACATATCATGACTAATCATCCTCCTAAATATGCAAGCTATGGACCAACGAACTAAGAGGAGTTGCATTCACAAAGTGAAACAGGACGAACAAACCGAAAAACTAAATGCTCCCAAACTATCATATGCATTCATAAATATAGGTATATCAACAACTATCAACCTTTAGACACAATGCTAAACTACATTTAGATGTTCTGTTTACAACACTCACTTGGCTGTCAAAATTCATTTTCATATTCAATGAGTACTGACAGCCTATAGATGCTACATGATCTATATCCATACACGGCAAACTTAAAAATATTGTTTTATCACATTTTACAAAACATTTTAATGGCAAAATAGATTAATTATCTAAAACACTAAATACTGTTAAGGTATGAGTATACTACATTTAACAATTTCTAAATTTCCAATTCAACATTACATATCAAAATACAAACGATGTTGGAAATGAAATTAAAAATAGTAATTTGGAGGAAAAAAACCCAGAAATTGTGGCTTGTGATGTGTGTCGCCTGTCTCTCATTGATATGTTAACAACGTTAAGAAAGGCCTCAGACATGCATATGGACCTAACTTCAAAGGAAATGAAATAGATGCACATGATTAAGTAATGAGAAGGAATATGGTAAAGTTGGGTTAAATTTTATCACCTGTGGCAGGTGGAGAATAGGATTCACAAGTCTATAGCCCCTTCCTGGATAAGTCAAAATGGTGGAGAATAGGATTGACAAGTCTATAGTCCCTTCCTGGATAAGTCAAAATGGTGGAGAATAGGATTGACAAGTCTATAGCCCCTTCATGGATAAGTCAAAATGGTGGAGAATAGGATTCACAAGTCTATAGCCCCTTCCTGGATAAGTCAAAATGGTGGAGAATAGGATTGACAAGTCTATAGCCCCTTCCTGGATAAGTCAAAATGGTAGAGAATAGGATTCACAAGTCTATAGCCCCTTCCCGGATAAGTCAAAATGGTGGAGAATAGGATTCACAAGTCTATAGCCCCTTCCTGGATAAGTCAAAATGGTGGAGAATAGGATTGACAAGTCTATAGTCCCTTCCTAGATAAGTCAAAATGGTGGAGAATAGGATTGACAAGTCTATAGCCCCTTCCTGGATAAGTCAAAATGGTGGAGAATAGGATTGACAAGTTCCTGGATAAGTCAAAATGGTGGAGAATAGGATTGACAAGTCTATAGCCCCTTCCTGGATAAGTCAAAATGGTGGAGAATAGGATTGACAAGTCTATAGCCCCTTCCTGGATAATTCAAAATGGTGGAGAATAGGATTGACAAGTCTATATCCCCTTCCTGGATAAGTCAAAATGGTGGAGAATAGGATTGACAAGTCTATAGCCCCTTCCTGGATAAGTCAAAATGGTGGAGAATAGGATTGACAAGTCTATAGCCCCTTCCTGGATAATTCAAAATGGTGAAGAATAGGATTGACAAGTCTATAGCCCCTTCCTGGATAAGTCAAAATGGTGGAGAATAGGATTGACAAGTCTATAGCCCCTTAAGTCAAAATGGTGGAGAATAGGATTGACAAGTCTATAGCCCCTTCCTGGATAATTTAAAATGGTGGAGAATAGGATTGACAAGTCTATAGCCCCTTCCTGGATAAGTCAAAATGGTGGAGAATAGGATTGACAAGTCTATAGCCCCTTCCTGGATAATTCAAAATGGTGGAGAATAGGATTCACAAGTCTATAGCCCCTTCCTGGATAAGTCAAAATGGTGGAGAATAGGATTGACAAGTCTATAGCCCCTTCCTGTATAAGTCAAAATGGTGGAGAATAGGATTCACAAGTCTATAGCCCCTTCCTGGATAAGTCAAAATGGTGGAGAGTAGGATTGACAAGTCTATAGACCCTTCCTGGATAAGTCAAAATGGTGGAGAATAGGATTGACAAGTCTATAGCCCCTTCCTGGATAAGTCAAAATGGTGTAGAGTAGGATTCACAAGTCTATAGCCCCTTCCTGGATAAGTCAAAATGGTGGAGAGTAGGATTCACAAGTCTATAGCCCCTTCCTGGATAAGTCAAAATGGTGGAGAGTAGGATTCACAAGTCTATAGCCCCTTCCTGGATAAGTCAAAATGGTGGAGAGTAGGATTCACAAGTCTATAGCCCCTTCCTGGATAAGTCAAAATGGTGGAGAGTAGGATTCACAAGTCTATAGCCCCTTCCTGGATAAGTCAAAATGAGCATGAGGAAGCCTAATAATTGCAATTTTAATATAAATTAAAATAAGTACCTTAAAGGAAGGAAAAAGGTATAAAATGTGTTCCATAGAGTAGGGAAAGAGAAGTTGTATAAATTACAAGTCTGATGATAATGATGACAGAATGGTGATCCCTATATGTCAGCTCTGTTATTCTCATAACAAAGTAAACTGCATATTTTTTCTAGAAACAAATGTTCAACATTTGAATTTCTGTGCAAAGTTTTAACTTGTATACAGAGACAACCTGCCAGACTAGTAAACACAATATCTAGAACAATTAGCAATCACACTATTAATAATTAAACCATGATTGTAATAGCAGCTGTATGTATTTGTTTTTAAAACTAGGGAATGTCTCAACATTGACTACCGGTATTCACTTTGACAAAGTAAAATGTTTTTTTCTTTGTAGATTTGGACATTATTTTTAGATATAAAAGATACTTGTCAGTAGATTGTGATTGATAAATCATTAATTGTAATATCTAAGACACAGTAACAATAACATCCTGTTTGTCTGTAGGTTTAACAGCATTCTTATCTAATTCATCTTCTTCTGCTACTTGATTTAAATCATAAAATACTTCTAATAAACATCCTACACTCCAAGCCTGAGCTGCACAACTGTCTCTACAAAACTGATGAAGAAATACATTTAATACATGACATTCAACCACTTTAGTGATATTTTTCAGCTATTTCAAATGGAGAACAAGTTATTTTTTTAATGAGATGATGATGTCTGCTTTGTACTAAACCAAAATGCTGGGCTAGATTTTTGAACCGTTAGCTCACTGGAACAGAAGTCTAAATGTACACATGTCACTCTACTCTGACACATAATCCTAACTTCAAGTCAGTCTGTAGCCATCCATCACTCCAAATTTTTCTGTTTTAATGTTTGCTTTGTATTATTTTGTTTGTAGTTTTAGTATTTTGTATGCAGTTTATTGTATGAATTATATAGTTTTCTGGGGATGAACCACAATTTTGCTTACAAATCATTTATTAATTTGTTATTCATGTATATCATCAAGTTTCTAATAAACTTGAATAAATTGTGGTTTATTTTGCATAAACCTCTCTTTACATGCTAATATTTGATATTGCTCTATATTTTACTTGGCCCCTGTCAAGCCACATCTTGATGGGGAGGAAAAAAGGAACAGGGTCCCACTGCCTTGTGGTGGGTTAAATTTAGGGGGAAAAGAAGGGGTGAGAGCAACAAACATAGTGATAGATTAATGAAGGTAATACAAGGTACATTCCTACTTTAGTAGAAATTCCATCACATGTTATTTCTGGGGAAAATATATTTGAAATTTCTGAGAGAAAAATTGAGTGAGTGAGTGATTGTTGATTAATGCCAACTCAGCAACTTTTCAGCTGTATCATGGCGATAAAAGTTAATTTTCAATGAGAAGATGATGAGGTCCGCTTTGTACTAGACCAACATGCTGAGTTGGATTTTTATAGTGCTAGCTCACTGAAACAACAGTCCGCAGATAGACATGTCACCCCACTCAGACACATTATCCTGATTCCGATCTAACCAATCTTTGCTTTTTCTCCTTAATGCTGTGTGCTTAGCGAAAGAGCAACAATACCAATTTCACAGTCTTTGGTTTGACCTGATCGGGGCTCGAACCCAAGATCTACCGCACTCAAGGAGAGCATGATAACCATTATTCCACCGAGATTGAAATATGAAAAGGTAACAGACATAGATTACAACAATGATTGATTGATTATAGTGTAACATCAAGTTACCAGCTAGAAATTAAATATATGATATTTGATTTTGAAAAAAAATGAGTTAGTTGCACTGGATGGTCATTTAAAGATCACAATAAGCATTAAATTATGATGTTTATATTTCAAATTTTGAGGATGCATTACTTTCTCCTAGTATATATTAATATATTGTACCTAAAAATTGTTCAGATAGATTGACTTCACCTTTTGGTTGGGCTATTGTATTTATCAAGTTCTGTGATTATTAATCGAATGTTTTTATAACTGCTACAGTGTTTCCAAATGGTTATTATTATTTTTTTTTTTTATTGATTACGGGTAATTAATAAGTAAATCCATCAGCTGTCTCATCTAAAGGTTTACAATATACATACTGAACCATGTGAATTTGTCAGTTCTGGTAATGACTGCCATGGAGATCCTGTCAGGTGTTGATAATGTGCCGTCATTTTAGATTTTATAAACGATATGGTTTGTTTCCTTATTCCTGGTATTCTTTTTTCAAGTTTATCAGCAAATATTAATTTAGCACGTAAGAAGTAGCCCATTAGCCATACCCATTCCTGAAAAGATAGAAAAAGGTTCCATGTATAAATTACACTAGAAGTTTACAATTTTGACTTTTCTAACATCTCAATACACATATTATATTAATGAATTGATCTGATAACAATATATTTGTATATTAATTCAAACATCCTTTAAATTTTGCTTGGAAGACGGATACAAAAGTAACATTTTTATTCTATAATATTAACAAGCTTATCACATACACCAATGGTAATTCATTTTTGGTATTCATTTACATTCATCTTGGTAGTTCCTATTTACAAATTTTTAATTAATTTTTTAATTATAATTATGACAAAAATATCTTACACTGGTAAAAAAAAAAATATAGTCAAAACTTGCTTTGTCGAATTTGAAGGAACATACAATATTAGTTCGAATTACCTGAGAAAATGGAATTACCTAGGAAGATTTAGCTAACAATTACCATCAACAGACAAAATTCTTACTTAAAGTTATAGGGTTTTTGACGTCATTTGAAAATTCTTATCTATATAAAGTTGATAACTCACAGGTCCATTGTGATAGTTAAATCCATGAGCTACTTTAATATCATCAGAATCATTACTGTTGTCATAATCTGCCACGTAGGACCAATCACTATAAACAAAGACATTATAAACTTGTATCTTCTTCATCATGTGTAACAGTCTTATCATAATCATTTAAAAGATTTTGTGAACAGATTTGTTTTCTTCTTTTTGTTTTAAATGAAAACAATATAATTATTAACTAGAATTACCTTAAACCATCAAGAATTGAACCAAAACATTTTTACAAATCTTGTTTTAGCAGTGTACACTTTAATTTTCCAATTTTTCAACAACACATATAGATGTACATATTCAACACTTTTACAAGACAAATTCAGAAATAATTGTTCAGTTAAAGATAATGTGTAAAAACATATAGATAACACACACAAAACTGAGAGAGAAAATGCCCTTCAAAATGACCAGCCACAAGAACACTTATTACAATGGGAAAAATTAATTTATCTAAATACAGTCAAACCTGTCTATAGTGGTCACCTGGGGGAGATTGACAAAATGACCGTTATATACAGGTGACCTTTATGTGAAGGGTTTTGATTTTTTGACAAAATATTGCACGTTAGTTGTAAATAAACATTTTCATTACATCTTACGTTTTTAATAATGTTTACTGGTTATTTTGTTCCTGTCGTAATTTTACTCTGGTTTACATTTATTGTTGATGAAATTATCTCAATGATATGATTTGAATAAAACATACAAATAAATAAATAAAGATATTTAATAAACAAAAGTACAATTTCCGGTAACACAAGGTTGGACTGGGAACGTTGTTTTCAAAATCGTAGAGAATCTTGCATTTTCTTTAAAGAATGTTCATTATCTGGGTATGACCAACACCCACCTCCTCGCCCACAGCCCGACAACTTTTCCCAATATCAAAATGATTTATCGCTTTCACTTTGTTGTCAAATTTCAAAGCTTTCCTATTAACGGATATTGATGATTTTGACATGTTGCACTATCTACAAAATATTTTTGGTGAGTGAATTTCTATTCTGGTCGTAATGAATAAAAATCCCCAATAACGCCCGGGGATAAACTGTCATTTACGATTCACAAAACAAAATGTGTTTGTTTATTTAATTAATTAAATTAGTCAATATATTTTGTAACACCTCAGGATTTTTGGTATACATTTGAGAAAAATACCGATCTTCCGAAATCACTTCTGGTATTATTTTTAAAATAAAATTGACCGTTATTCATAGGGTTTTACACTGAAAATTACTTATAAATGGTGACCGCTGACCGCATTGAACAGGTGACCGCTATATCGAATTAAAATATATAGTAAAATGCACCGGGAGAGCACGAAAGTGACCGTTATGAGCAGGTGACCGTTACGGCAGGTTTGACTGTACATGTAATTGTGTAATGTAGAACAGGGACAAAAGCGCTGTTCTTTTTCATTAATTTGTGTTCAAGTGTAAAATTGGATGGTCTCTCATGTTCATTTATAACCATATCCTATCTCACTAAATGTACAGCCAATTTCCTGAATATATCTTTATCACATACAGGGTATACAAGAGAGGAAAATCAATATACAAACAAAACTGTAATAAGACAGCGTTGAATTATCAATTAGTACACATCTGGTGCAATTAAATAGTATGTTATTATTGTATTTAACTTTAAAACCAGGAACATAAACCTCTTACATAAACTTAAAGCTGAATTGATGTTAAAGACCTTCTTACCTTGGATCTAATGTTTTCACACCTAAAGGTCCAACTAAAATATCCTGAGCTTCATTTAATGCTGTCCAGGCATTTTCTGGAGTAAACAGTTCTGGGGCCTAAAATGAGATTTCAGGTACAACTTATGTATCTACATGTGTAGTATATACATCCAATAGTATTCAAAAGTTTGTTATTAGTCACCAGATTTCAATGGTTCAAGTAAGTTTACTTTTAATCTATGTTGAGTTTGTAAATGGCAAAAAGTATGCGGAAAATCAAATAATCACAAATAATTAGATACAGAGTTGTTTTTAGCTATTCTAAATGATGCCACACTCCTATCCTTCACATACATGTAATTAGATACAGAGTTGTTTTT
>MJUT01030375.1:277699-292918 GCA_002080005.1 Gigantidas platifrons
TAAAGAATTTTGTCAATATATTAACTTTTGCTTTCCTTTTCACATAACAAAGACCCAAAGAACATTTTTGTTCCATAAATGGACCAAACACAGATCTGGTTGTCTTTTAGATCCATATTATCTATTGTCAGGAGTGCAACACCTTATTTTCAAGATTTAAGTTCAAACATAAAATGACTTCAATACATGCAAATTAGTATAATACGAACAGTTTGCATCTACAGTCAAACCTGTCTATAGTGGTCACCTGGGGGAGATTGACAAAATGACCGCTATATACAGGTGACCTTTATGTGAAGGGTTTTGATTATTTTACAAAATATTGCACATTAGTTGTAAATAAACATTTTTCATTACATCTAATGTTTTTAATATTGCTTTACTGGTTATTTTGTTCCTGTCGTAATTTTACTCTGGTTTACATTTATTGTTGATGAAATTATCTCAATATGATATGATTTGAATAAAACATACAAATAAATAAATAAATAAAGATATTTAATAAACAAAAGTATAATTTCCAGTAACACGAGGTTGAACTGGAAACGTTGTTTTCAAAATCGTAAAGAATCTCGCATTTTCTTTGAAGAATGTTCATTATCTGGGTATGACCATTGTATTTTAGTAATTAGGAACTAAATTGATGCCAGTGTTGTTATTGGAGACTGTCTTTTTTTTTTATTTTGATAAACCAGATATGATATTTATAACTTTTCTTATTACTTTTTTAATGATAGTATATATATACATGTACATGACTTTTTTACATTTGAAGAATAAATTTATCCTATTAGTTTCCATTTATAAAAGAAATTAAAGTTCTTGGATAGATAATCAACATACTTTTATTGAAAAATATAATCAGCTCTGAATGTGTTGTACTCCTGACACATATTCAAAACCTGCAAAACAGACTAACATTAGATATAGAAAACTTCATATGATATGTCTGAGAGTATGCATAAATGTTTTTTTTATTATTATCTAGAGAAAAAAATGCATTTTTCAGCAGTATAGATTTTCAATAAACTTCTAACATAGAGAATGAAAAATAAATATTACTATTTTTGCCAAATTAAGGGTTCAAAATTTAGAAACAAAACAATGAAAAGTTGTTGTAAATTGAAGACAATACCAAAGCAAATCTACTATGACCACAAGAACAAATTCTTTTGTGTTTCATGAATCAAAATTCTTCTTTAAAGTCTGTTATGTTCTTGGTCAGGAGTGCAACAAAAATGTTAAATCATTAATGGTTATATATGTATAAATACTAGCAGAAATAAATAAGTAAACATGTTTCTAGTCTAGCCGATGTGCTATCAGAATGTCTCCTTTTAAGAAAAATGTCTTATAGCACACTATTAGCTTCTTAAACATATATTTTATCAGTTTTATTGCATAATTTTACTGAATAATTCAAGATTACAGGCAAGTTATATAAAGGTTATACCTTTTAACCATGATTTATGTAACTATAATTGCAGCAAAATTTCATTACAGTTTAGTTTTGCTCAAATAATATGATTTTTTGTGTTTTATGTTCTTAAATTTATTGTTACTTCCATTATCATGATTTAGTCAGGAGTGCAACAAAATTGTTTGAAAATGAGCAATGACTGTTTAAGCACTTTTAAAAAAAATAAATTGCAGAGATTGCTTGTTACTATTTGTAGCAATTTTCAGTAGGTTTAACAATATAATTACAACCATTTCTATACATTTCAAAGTTAATTTACAGAAAAGTTTTCAACATTATATATTTGTGAAAACTTTAGATTTATTGCCAGATAATAGTACCCCTACATTTGTAAGTCTATAATATATGAGAAACGTGTCTAAAATTGTTAAACAATTTCAAAACAATGATTTGATTGCAAAATTTCCAAGAGTTGTCTTGTTTTATGATTTAAAAATGATATTCATTCATAAACATGTGAAATGTCAGGAGTGCAACAAAATAAGGTAAAATAGGACCATTTTGAAATCTAATATTTTGCAGTTATAAATCACAATATCGAAAATCTTTTTTGCACACTTATTCAGAATTGCCTTGATTAACAAAAAATGTAATTTTTGGCATTTATTTCATCACATTTTTTCCATATAAAAACTTTTAAAGCCAGAAGTGAAAGTAATTATTAAAAGTTTATTCTAAAAATACAATTTTTTTCGCATATATAAGAGAAGAAACTCATGGAAGGTCTAGTTTTTATCAATTGTGTTCCTGTCACAATTTTGATGAAAAAAAGTTGTTATTTCTCTTGATTAGACATTTCACAAGGGTGTTTTTGATGTATTGATGTTTTAATTTTTCAAACAAAATTCTGGTTATTAAAAAATATGAAACTTTTTTATGTCTTTGTCTATTGTATTGAAACTTCGGATCTTTCAACTAGAAGGTATATAATACATAATGTTATATTTAAAAAAACTTCAGGCAAGTTGAAAATTCTCAAAAATTTTCACTTTGCCGGTCATTTTTTTTTTAATTCACCCATAATGTAGGGAAAATCAATGCAATTAAAAAGATACCAATAATCAATGCACAAACTGAAAAATCTACATCAAAAGATGATAGTATTACAGTAAAGAAAACACTCAAGGGTATACGATTGTAAAAGTCTGAATCACACAATCGTTTACTGGTACAAAATTAAGTGCTGCAAGTCAAGCATCTTCCGGATAAACAATAATTGAAAGCCGTATTACGGCATCAGACACGAAAAAAATCCGGATTTTGAAAACGTACGAGTACACGTTTATTATACCGGAGGTCGGATTAAGGGTCTGAAAATCGGAGAAACTCTGCCGAAATCGTGGTTGTTGGCATCCCTGCAGTTTCCGAAGGGATCCCCTCTCTTCACAATTAAGTCACTAATAAAATTTTAAAAGATTTTGAGAAACACTTACAAGTTATTGTATGACATATAGGGTAAAATACCCTACTTTCCATCATATCAAGTGTAATAACTCTGGAATGGCAAAAGTGAAAACCATCAAAAATGAAAGAGATCCTCCTCTCTTCACCGGTAAGCTGCTGATAAAATTTCAAAACATTGTCCACCGCTGGTGGCCATCTTGGATTTTCAATCGGTCCAGAAAGTAACAACACTTGGTTAGCAGCTTGCAATGATCATTCATGATAATTTTCAATTCGATCCTCCTCGTCCTGAATATAGCTGAAAAATTGCTCGCAGGACATTAAACATCAATCAATCAATCAATTCCATCCTCCATGTAGTATCGGAGAAGAAAATCTTCGAAATTTCAGACAATCAGAAGCTATTACGGCCCCTGGCAGCCATATTGGATAACTGTTCAGAACAAAAAGTAACAACAATTGATCAGAACCTTGTCAGAAACATTTCTGCCAAGTATGGTTCCAATCCATCCAGTGGTTCTTGAGAAGAAGTTTGTTTTACATATTTCCCATAGGGTCGCTATATTAAATTATGTTCCCCGCTGGCGGCCATCTTGGATTTTCAATCAGTCCAAAAAGTAACAACACTTGGTTAGCAGCTTGCAATGATCATTTATGACAATTTTCAATTCCATCATCCATGTAGTATCGGAGAAGATCATTAAAAATTTCAGCCAATCAGAGGCTTTTATGGCCCCTGGCAGCCATGTTGGATAACCTATCGTAACGAAAGTAACAATACTTGGTTAGACCATGCAAATGAACATTCCTGCCACGTTTGGTCCCATTTGCTTCAGTGGTTCTCTAGAAGAAGATTTAAATGTATACGGACGGATGACGACGCCAAGTGATGGCAATGGCCTCTTGTTTTTTTTCTTTTGTGTAATTTCGATCGACAAAAAAACTTGTTAGAGGACCATCCATCGAACATTCCTACCAAGTTTGGTACCAATTGGCTCAGTGTTTTCCATGAAGAAGATAAAAAAAACCCCAGACAATGCCCATTTTGACACCTTTGGGCCTCTTGTTTCTTATGTGTAATTAAGTTAGGTTCCAATTGGCCCAGTGGTTTCAGAGAAGAAGATTAAAATGTAAAAGTTTACGGACAGCAACAATGACAGATGACTATGACAGACGCCAAGTGATGGCACTACCTCAAATGACCCTTTGGTCAGGTGAGCTAAAAAGTAATAAATTGATGAAGATACCATTTATCCTGGCCAAAACACTATCATATGGGTATTTTCCTTGTGATTTCATTTCCTGTAACCATCTCAAAGCAGATTTACTTAAACCAATAAGATCAACTGCTGAGCCATTCCTGGAAGAAATAAATGGGATTTTTATAATTAATTGATGTGCTTAAACATGGATATAATATTCCTAATCAAGCACTAACAATGGGATATATCTCTACAATAAAACTTAACAATCGTATGTTGAAAGTTATGTAACATGTGGTATAAAAACATATATATTGGATAAAAACCACAGACTCTCAAGATCATGTCTCGCTCATCTGATTTATATAGGTAATGAACAAACAAATTTGAAACTAATCGTCACATTGTTTTACCCTCAAAGCTCTATTCACTGCAGCCATGCTGGTTTAATGATTTGGGCCAAATTTTTTATTACATATATAAAACATATTACCAGTGTGCATATATACAACTGGAGAGGTAAACTTTCCCATGTTACCAGTATATGTAAACATTACCTTGGAGTGGCAGGCTTTCCTTTGTTACCAGCTTTGGCAGAACTACCCATTTTATCCATCCATGTTCCACAATTCCATTCATTCCCACCAAAAACAAAACCAAGATCCCAATTTACTCCTATTTCATTATTGAATCCTAAAAGCAAATTATGATGGGTCTCGTATAATGTGTTGGTATGATTATTTTATATACATATATGGTACATGTTTCTAAAGAATTATTATGGATATATGTGGAAGTTTTGCTGGTGATTGAGAATTTTATAATGGGATATAATGCTATTACATTGACATATTACAATCTGAAACGTGATTCAGAATAAAAACTAGGAAGAACTGTTTTAGATACCTTAAACTTATGTCTCCCCTTAATGCGGCAATCTGTACAACAACCTATCTCGAAAGACAAAAATGTTATGGCCCGGACAAGAAAATATTATTTAAAAAACAATTATTTGACCTTGAGGTCAAAGGTCAAGGTCTCATGAAGGTCATTATGGTACGCGACACACCGCCTTATGGTCATGCACCTACATACAAATATCATTGACCTATCTCGAAAGACAAAAAATGTTATAAAAGTACAAGAAAATACTATTTAAAAAACAATTATTTGACTTTGAGGTCAAAGGTCAAGGTCCCACGAAGGTCATTACAGTATGTGACACACCGCTTTATGGTCATGCACCCACATACCAAATATAATTGACCTATCTGGAAAGACAAAAAAGTTATGGTCCGGACAAGCTTCGCTGAGAAGAAGCAGAAGAAGAAGCAGAAGCGGAAGCAGAAGAAAAAATCAGACTAAAACAATATGTCTCCCTTCATTCGAAGGAGAGACATAATTAACTATTATTCAGTTTTCAAACAGCTCCTTATATTTAATAAAAAATAATAAGATTATAATAAAATTAAATTAAATTGGTGTTATATAGTAAGGACTAAGATCAATACATAATCTATATTATAATTCGTAGTAAACCACTTTTCAATAATAGGATTATTTGTCTTTTGTTTTTATAATAATAAGGAACAGTAATTTTTTTCTTGTAGTTATGCCAGATCTTGAACAAGCCATCATTTATTTCACTAATAACTAAATGCAGAATAGAAAAAGATAATTCACATATTTGGCTTATTCAGGCTGTCAAGCAACTTTTGATGAAAAAAATATAGGAAAGTTGAAAAAATATAGGAATTTCTGTTTTCAAATATAGGAGAAATAAAGGAGAAATATATCATCTGAAGAGGCAATTATACACATACATGTTACATGAAAACATTATTTACTGACATTTTAATGAATGAATATCTTATTATTACTGTAACAGACAATCATTTTTTTTTATTTTTAACTAAAAGTTGTCCTCCACCTCCCCTTATAGCCAACCCTAGCTCTCCCCCATTCTAATTAGAAAGCTCCACCTCCCCTTATTGCCAACCCTAGCTCTCCCCCATTCTAATTAGAAAGCTCCACCTCCCCTTATAGCCAACCCTAGCTCTCCCCATTTTAATTAGAAAGACCAGTGTACAAATGATGACACGATAAATTTTTTCATCAAACATATGATTCTTTAACAATAAAAATTGACATTGATTATTATAATTGAATAAATAAAAAAAAAAAAACACTGTATGATACCAACAATTTAATTGTTTTTGTTAATAAAATGTAAGATTGAAAAAATGCTATTCTACAAAAAATTTCTGCTTATGTAATTAGACTTAGTAAATCCTTTCAATAAAAGTTATGTATAAAACTTTGGTTTTAATAGCTTATACCTTTCAAGGGCTTCAAGGTGAGAGCAATAAAAGCAATTGCTCTGATTATGCCTTAATTCCTAGTTTAAGATGAAAAAGAACATCTTATGTACAATTACTACAGATCTATTTCATTATGGTGACATGGTTGGTACTTTACTATATAATATTTCACAATACCACAAAGCAATACCTTTGCCAACATTATTGAAATTAATCAAGTTACTCAAAATATAAAATTATAATAAATCACTAAATGACAAGTTTTACCAGCAGTGGGAATTTAATGTCTCTTCTTCTTTGCTTCTACATTACAGCTTTCTCAAGATTCTATCAATTTATAGTACTATGATTGTACTACTTATATACTGACATTGACACATTGTACAATACATATTAGTAGTACAATCATAGTACAATAAATGAATAGTACAATAAAAGTACAAAAAGGTTTTAGTACAAATATTGTACAATATATAAGTAGTACAATAAAAGTACAAAAAGGTTTTAGTACAAATAGTGTCCAATATATAAGTAGTACAAGAATAGTAATATAAATTTATGGTACAATAAAAGTACTTTCTCCCATTATGACATCGTTTTAACCCCGCTGAACCAGTGGTGGAAAAATCTGTAATCCTCTAGAGGATTAAAATGTCTCGTACCTTTCCCCGCATTTGACGGCTTTTGAAATAAAGTTTGTGTTAAATAATGGGAGAAATAAATTCTCTTTCAGTTGCCCATGTGGGTTACGATATTTCTCCACTCTCAAGAGTTAAATTAAAAATTTTAATTTAACTCTCTCGCGTGGAGAAATATCGTAACCCACGTGCAACTGAAGGAGAATCTATATATATTTTAATTGTACATGAAAAGTACTGTTGCAAAAGTAGCTGTGTATATATACTTATACAGTGTGCTGGAAATGTATGTAAAACAATACACTGTTTTGATAGGTACATCCAAATGCCAGCTCTTATTTCTGAAGGAGGCACATTGCTAACTAACTTTAACATAACATATTCTACTATTGCTGCATGTTGTCAGTTCAATAATACAGATTTGGTTGTTTGTGAATAACTCTGAATATTGAAAACATCAAAAACACTAAAAATATATGTATACACATCCTTTCCATTGAAATATACATTAAATTTACACTTTGTTGTTTTTCATATTCCCCATTACTGATACAAACAACCAATATCAAGAACTTAAATCTACAGCTTTCACCGTTTTCATTATCATTTCTTTTTCTTTTTTTGTACTGGAATATAGGAAAATACAGGAATCTTAGCCCTAATACAGGAAAATATAGGAAGTGGTGGAAAAAAAAAGGAAAATATAGGAAAAAATAGGACACTTGACAGCCTGCTTATTATAATTTCACATCAGGCCCCGTCACAAAACTTGAGAATTTACTTAAGTCTGAGAATATTCTCAATTAAGGAAATACTCAAATTTGATTGGATGAGTTCCTTATTTGAGAATATTCTCAGATTTAAGTAAATTCTTAAGTTTTGTGGTGCCGGGGCCAGCACATCAAAGTTTATAACCAAAAATAATTTAGTTAGTTCCATTAAAATAACAGGGCTTGAATTGTTGTATCACTATTATATATTTACAAATGTAATTAAATTTTTATTGATAGGTATTCTCTTAAAGCAACTAGAGGTTCACCTGAGCCTGTATCCCTCACCTGATTATTCATATGCAGTCTTGTGTTCAATGTTCAATGAAGTCTAGATATTAAGAAAAATTATGATATTAATTTTTTCAAAGGAGCTGATGTTCAATTGTAACCCATTAATGTAGGACGCCAATTAAAAAATGTGTTGTTCCCTTTTAGTCTCCTCTTACTCGACAATGGTAAAGCTATAATAAATCTGTTGGTACACTTCAGGACTTTTTAGAAATTGAATTGAAAATACTGAACACAAATATGACTTTAAATATAAAAGAAGTAAACATTTTGATATTTGATCTTTTTTGGCTCCCTTTGACCCTTTTTATCTCAAAATGGCAGCACAGCAGGCTCAACTACATGTTACGACTAACAATCCAACCAAATATGAACACATTCTGCTGAAGTGTTTCAGAGAATCTAACTATGTTACACAATGCATAAAATAGCAAAAGTCCCATAACTCGTGTACTTTGGATCATCAAAAAAACATAAACTTTGTAGAGGACCATCCAATAAACATTCCTACCAAGTTTGGTTCCAAATGCCCTAGTGGTTTCAGAGAAGAAGATTATCATGTAAAAGCTTATGGATGACGACAGACACCAAGTAATAGCAATACCTCACATGACCCTTTTGGTCAGGTAAGCTAATAAAAGGTCCCAGTATTTAAATTATACCTTGATCTACCATTTGACAATCAATGTCAGGTCCAGCATTAAATTCTCTATACTGTAGACCTTCTGCATGTCTTTGTAAAGCTTCCTGTATTACATCAACTAATGACTGATCCTGTACATAAACAATTAATTTGTTTGTAGACGTTTTCTTAAAATGACTACAAGAAAATTAAAATCATTTCTAAATCTAATCACCGCTGTTATTTAACTTTAAGCAAAATGGAAACTTACAAAACTTTAAAAATCATTTAAATTCAATTAATATTTGCACTGAACAAAAGACAGAACCATAGGTGTGAGTGATGGTTAGTTTGCTAGCCTCGAGTGTGTTAGATCTGAGTAATGTGACATATCTACCCATGAACTGTTGTATCAGTGAGCTAGCACTATAAAAAAACAAGATGAACTGTGAGCTAATTCTCACTTATGATACCCCCGCTCTTCGGCAAACAGGAATTAGGAATGTGACGGGTCCAAAAACGCTTCCCACGATATGAGGTACCTATATGAAGCTTGTGACCAAATATCAGATTTCTACCATCAATAGTTGCTGAGAAAAATGCGACGAAAAATATCTTGGGACGGACAGAATGACAGAGACAGAAGGACGGACAGAAATAAAACAGTATAACCCCCCCCACCCCACTCCGGTGGAGCGGGGGTATACAAATCCAAGTAAGAGTGTTGGTCTAGTACAAAGTAGACATCATCATCTCATAGAAATGTAACTTTATTCTTCTTGTTATTGCTGAAAAATTGCTCAGATTGTATTACAGATATAATCACTCACTCACACATACACACTGAAAAAAGATTTAAAAAAATAGACATTTGAGAAGAATTTAACACAACATGCAGAAAATGTTGATTTCAATCTATATATTAACTTACATACGTTCCTGGTTCTTGAACTTTAGGATTATCTGATGGATACAGACGACTAACTTTATCTTTTAGAATATCTGTCCCATTTTTCACAATCTTACAGTATTCTTGTATTGCCTCCAACCACCACCAGATTGCATCACGACAGTTAAAACGAGCTCCTTTTCCTTCATTCAATAAATTGGGTATTAGACCATGTCGTAAACATCCACCATATGCTAGTATTATGTGCCTGTCATAAAAAATGTTTTCTCACTGTTATAACTGACAATTGTCATTAACAATATTTAAAGTATTTGGGAAGGTTTTATTCTCTTCTCAGCATTTTATTCCTTTTATTATCTCATCTCCTTGTTTATCTAAAAGATTAAACAAGAAAATCAAAAGAAACTCAATAGTAACACTTACCTAGCTTCAACATGTCTACCTGTGAGTAGTAACAATCCTCTCAAAGCTATGAATGTATCCCGTCCCCAGTTCCTCATGTATCCAGCAGCAAAGTGGGAAAATCCTGTAATGAAAACAAACATGGAGAGATAAAAATTGATTTTTTTGTATGCAAGTACATTTTTATATTTACAATGAAAACTGTCTAAACCAAACATCATTGGGATCAAATCTTGTGTTCTGAATGGACATGTGGTCTGTTTATACAGGTTAAAAAAACAAAGACTCCCTACATTGGGACTTTATTTAATTCTTTTTTAATTGGCCAATCACAAACAATGCAATCAGTGCCAATCACCATTCAAGTTGTGAGTTACGAATCAG
Organism: Gigantidas platifrons; assembly: GCA_002080005.1. Taxonomy (NCBI): domain Eukaryota; kingdom Metazoa; phylum Mollusca; class Bivalvia; order Mytilida; family Modiolidae; genus Gigantidas; species Gigantidas platifrons. The sequence continues at coordinate 288,124 of MJUT01030375.1, forward strand.
CTCATAGCGAGGGGTACTCAATACAACAGTGTTCAATCTAGAGTGCGCCAGTGCGCCATTCCCGCGATTTTTGTCTTTCTGGCGCGATTGAAATGGTCAACTGGGCCTAATCGGGCGCATTGCTTTTTTGCCTTCTGAGATTGTCCCGGTAATAAATTCTGGAAATCAGTCACGAAATACGTCCGGTTTTTACCAAGTCTTTATCTGTGTCAGTAGAGAGCTTTATGTAAAGTCGTTTTCAAGCGTCCAAGTCACGTTGATAATTTGTTTGTCAAGGTAAATTTAAGCATGATGCGTGACAGGTCAAAGTCATGAAGCGTATATCTTCATATTTTGCTCCCGCGGGAAAATAGCGAAACCCACTGCCACTGATAAAAACCAAAACGAAGCAATCACTACAAATTTAGAAAATCCTACAGAAAGTGGAACCGAAGTTTAGAAAAAGAAAGAGTCGTCGGGGTCGGCGGGTGTACCTGCTCCACACAAGTTTCAACAGCAGTGGTCAACTGATACAAAATACAAGGAGTGGCTGTAGTACGATGCTAACAAACAAAATATGACCTGTTCTTTTTGTATTAAAACTAATTTAAAAAAAATCCCTTTACGACCGGTTGCACGAATTGTAGAACATCTTATTACCATCACTTTGTGTCTGTCTTTTGATTTACTATTAATTTAAAATTCAAATTCAAACCCGTTCATTGACACAAACTCATCAACAAGATATGGTTATATCCCAATTACACAAGATGTATTAACATCACGTGGTGTCCGTTGTCTTTTGACATTGACCCCTAACTTCCAGATTTGGCCCCCTGTCAAATGTTGCCTGGGCCAACATGACCCCCTGTGACCAATTTCTAGATTGAACACTGATACAATATTAAGTTTGTCAGTCACTTGTGACAGGTCTGTAGATTTCTGTGTTTTCTAGTTTTCTGAAGAAATAAAAGGGACTGCTGGGATATACTAGAAACTGAAATATTGTTGAATTTGACATTTAACACACAAAATCCTGAACCTGAAATTAAATTCTAGTTTTGTGACATCAAGAGCAAGTAAATGTTAATTTTGCTACCTGCTGCAAGTGACAAGGTAGCCTCTTCTTTATCTGGACTGTCTTCATCTATTGGTGGCTTAGGTGCAGCTAAATCAGGAGACAAGGGAGGTAATTTTGAAGTCTTCACATATCCACAGAATTGGACAGCACCCATAGCCAGTACCTTCAGAAATGTTGAACCATCCTTGATAAAACTGTGGTTTTAAAACTATTTTTTAATATTCACAATATTTGACAGTGACTTTAAATACAAATATATATACTATGTAACAAAAGAAAGGAAACACACTTTCATGAATCAAGATAAATTTTGTGATGCAAATTGTGAAATATTGTTCTACTCCTGCTGTAAGGCTCATTGGAGATCTGGTAAGAGGTACTTGTTTATATTTTGCTTGTGTTGGATAAAGAGGTTCCATATCTCATCTGTATCAAAACAGTGGTTACTCTGCTGAAGCCAACTTTGGAGGTGGTACAATGTGACATCATGACAGTCTAGGGCATAACTAAGGAGGTGGTACAATGTGACATCATGACAGTCTGGGGCATAACTAAGGACGGTTCTCTCAATTCTTCAGATAGATATTAACATTCTATTGATTCTGGTGAAGTTTTCAGATGAACTATGTGTTATCCAGAGTGTAAACTTTCTAATTTTAGTGATTTTTTTTCAATATCATACGTAGGAATATGGTAGTCTTAATTTGGTATAACTACTGAAAATCATTATATGCTATAATGATATTATTTACTCATGTTTTTAACTATTTTTTTAAATTAAAATTACAAAATAAAATATCACATATTGTATATACAGTACAGTACACAGTAAATTATGTGGTTCATAACACATTTAATTTTGGAGGGAAAATACACACTATTGGTAGATATCTTTTCCTTACACTGGAGATAGACTAACAACACAAGTCAGACATTTTGGTTTATTAAAAATTTAAACTGGGACTAATTTGGAATATTCTATTTGTTTTCTAAATCTACCTGTTTACTCATTTTGTTGATACTTTACTATTTCTCATTTTTATTTTGGTATGAAATTGTGAGAATGCACATCTTGAGCTTGAGGTATGAATCTGAATATAATTGTTTTATAATTTCATTTGAAATTTGAGGAATGAGAGGAATGTTATCATGGTTATTCTTTTATATCTTTAAAAGTGTTGAATTTCTGTAAACTTTGATACAATTTATATATCTGATTAATTTATTTAAAATGATGCTTTAGCTATATTCAATATGTTCTTAAGTCATTTTGACTTATCAATGCCCTTTTTATATTTATCAGGATTCATTATGATGTAGACTAGTACAGCTGAATAATTTGAAATCCTAGAGTAATCAATTCTGTTGGTGCCATCGTACCATATATAGGGTAAGCTTTATGTTTATTTGTTTATTTGTTTACATGTTTGTGTTTTAAATTAATTGTGTTTACTGAGTTTAACAGTGTTTACCTCATTCTTATTAATGTCATATGATCTGATTGATCTCTCATAATGAGATGTAATTTTTGTGAATGTATCAAATATGTGCTGAAACCATTTACTATGTGAAGCAATTGTCTTGAAGTTGCAATTTATGTTACTATTTACCAAAGACAGAATGAATAATTTTATTGTATGCTTATTAGAAAAGAAAGCTATATTGTGATATTCTTCTTACAGAAGGTAACTAATGGAAAAGTGTTTTATTTTATATTTAAGAAATAATTCATGGAAGCCAGAGTTTGTATACAGTTTTAACATGGGTAACATTATTTTCGTACAAATTTTATCCCGAGCGTTAGCGAGGGATAAAATGCAACGAAAATAATGTTACCCATGTTAAAACGTGATACAAACTCTGGCTTCCATGAATTATTTCGATTCTAGTAGGAAAAATCTAACTTATTTTTTGAAGTGGAAGTCGGTAATGGAAATGCATTTCATAACAAAATTCACTAACCTTCATGTTTTAGTTTACAGTTGTTTTTCTTTTATGTATAAATAGACTGTGATGCTATGAAGTTACTGATATTTTCCAATTTAATGGCATTTTGAATTTAGCAACTTAAACAACTAAAATGCTCACAACATCTTAAAAATAAATCAGTAACCATGTGTTTCAATGTCATCAGTGTTCCTTGTAAATGACTTCCGGAAGATGTTAAATTTCAAAAGTCAAAGTCCATTGATGGTTGTCTTAAGTATTTATTCCGGAAAAATATAGGTAAAAACAATACGGGCATTTTTATGTTTGTTATGCACAACAGTGCTGTATGAATACATAAATTCACTAGGGAATTATGTTTGTAATTTGTTCGTCAATACACATGAGCGAATTAAAATATATCGTGAGTTTTATCACTGTATTATTTATATAGCCAATGAAGGACGTCATGTTAGAATTAATGATAAATCAGAGAGAATTATCTCTCTTTGATGGTATATTGTCTGTTTGTTATGTGACCTGTCTTGTCATGTATTTATGTTTGTTATTTTTGTATTTGTATGGTTGCTTAATTATATTCCAATAAATCATCGAACCCAAGCTGGATTTATCATTACTCCGTCACATTTAAACCTGGCTACAGGAAGATTTCAGTGAGCGAAATTAGCGGTAGACCTATAGACAATGTCTTGTGTAAAATCAAGCTGGTCTATGTAAAATTTTCAAAATTTTGTATATAATGTACAGAAAGGTCTATGTAAGATAGAGATTGGTCTATAATACCACAAAATTTAATTTCACACACTGAGATTTACAAATGCCATGAGGAAAGGTTCGGATTGTGATTACGACAAACAGAACATATCTGTGGTCATTTGTGACACAGATACTCTGTATTGGTCAACCAAGTCATGGTGGTGACGGTAAAACTTACGAAGTAATGACTTCAACTTAACCAATAGGAACCCTTGGCTTAGTAGCTTCCTTGATAGAAGCAACCCTCTATCAAAGAAATCATGATAGGAACCACAAGCTTTGATGTCTCCTTTGTCAGTCTATATAGGTATAAGATTATCTTAATTACATGTTTAAATTATCCAACTTACTCAGACATTTGTTCTATAGCTCTTCCACGGAGTACCAGATAAGATCCCATCAAAATAGTATCAAAGTAACATGGTATCAAAAAGCGAGGTACCTTATATAAATGTTTAAATACATCTTCAAACCATTGTCCTAACTGAAATACAAAATAACACAACTTTTCAGTAAACTCTATATATACATCAAACATAGGCAGGGCAAAAGTCCTGACAACAGTTCATTAGATATTTATAAACCTGTGAGGAATGGCCAATTTAATAAGCATGTAAGGACAATTTACTCTTTTTATTGCTGTCATGAAGTAAATTTTAGTGCATCAATAGACATAAATGTCACCAATTTTATTTAAAACTCACAATAGATATTTCAAACATGACATCTTAATCATCCCCTACAATACTTTTTACTTTATTTAATACTCACGGTAGATATTTCAAACATGACATCTTAATCATCCCCTACAATACTTTTTACTTTATTTAAAACTCATGGTATATATTTTAAACATGACATCTTAATCATCTGCTACAATACTTTTTACTTTATTTAATACTCACGGTAGATATTTCAAACATGACATCTTAATCATCCCCTACAATACTTTTTACTTTATTTAATACTCATGGTAGATATTTCAAACATGACATCTTAATCATCCCCTACAATACTTTTTACTTTATTTAA
>MJUT01030375.1:304508-320585 GCA_002080005.1 Gigantidas platifrons
AAAAAAAATGCCGCCCTCCCTCATCAATTTTGACAAAAAAGGGCCTGAGAACCAAGTAATTAACTTTGCATGGCCTAATGCAAAATGTTTATTTACAACTAACGTGCAATATTTTGTCAAAAAATCAAAACCCTTCACATAAAGGTCACCTGTATATAGCAGTCATTTTGTCAATCTCCCCAGGTGACCTCTATAGACAGGTTTGACTGTAGTATATGGTTTTTTCTGGGAACATTATTGATTAGACTATCCAAATCTATATCAAATATTAAAATACTCTCCAAATGATATGAAGCATCTCAATTTTTGGGGTCCAACTGTGGTTCTTACTGGACCTAGACCTTTTTTTTTGACAGTATACTAGACAAGTTGTACAGAAAGTATCAAGGTTACCTCACAAACAAATGAATATGAACAGTTCACCAAAAAAAATAAAAAATACAATATATATCGTATCATAGGTAGCACTAAAATCTAAAGAAAAGTACACTTACTGAAAAGCTATCACACTTCCTGGAGTAAATTCCTTAAAAGAAATATGAACAGTTTCTCCACTCTCTGCTGTTGTGACATCTACCATTTTACTGTCTTTGGGATCAAAGTTCTGTTTAAGATCTAAGTAATAACTAGGTAAACCATTGATGAAATCAGCATCTTTTTCATACTTGAATTCCTTAGCATGCAAGACTCTTCCTTCAAATAAAACTTTTTTCACCTTCCCTATAACAGACATAAAGTTGATAATCACTGGAAAGCTTAGTAGCAAAAAAATATAACTTGAATCAAAAAATAATAATGAGCATGTGGAATCATAAAAGAATTCAAATTCAAGGTAAAAAGTTAGGTACATTGTATAATGAAATATATGTTCAAATTCTTACAATGTCAATGAGCTATCAAAGAGTATAATCAGTCAGCACATTAAAACAAATAAACAATAAACTTCTTCCTAAAGTTAAACATAATGCTGCAGAAAAGCATTTAGAAGATCCTAGGGGTAAATGAAAATAACATGCTTAGTCTCAAATATTTCAAATATCTGGCCATTTTATGTCATACCTTGAACAGATATTGGATGTATATATCCCGTTTCCATGGGATGTTCTGGGTACTTGAATGCTGTTCTGGCTACTAATACAACAGACTCATGATTGTGAGGGTTATGTCTGGTAACTGATATAACATCATCTCTTAACTGGTCAACATAAACCTAAATCAACAACACAAAACATAGAATTCATTGTGAGGGTTATGTCTGGTAACTGATATAACATCATCTCTTAACTGGTCAACATAAACCTAAATCAACAACATAAAACTTAGCTTTCATCATATGATTCTTTCAATTTATGGTTTAACTTGCTTTTTTTTTACATATAAAAATTGCTTATTAACTGTTGAATAAACTAGTGGACACTCTTCAAATGGTCGGCAAAGTATTAAATAAAGGTGCATCTATAATCAAAATCTTATTGGTTCCAGATAAGAACTGATAAATTGGGTATCTTTATACTCACCATTTTTTGTATCATTATGTTATGTTCACACTACTCAATTTAAACTTTAATTAGGGAATAAATGTATTGTACTTGAAGTGTTGAATGAAATTCTCCTAACAATAACATTCATTTATTAATCAATTTCATTGCACCATTTTCACATTGCATATCCGCCAAAATAGTTCCGTAGTTACAAACCTTTTCGATTAGAAATCAAAATAAAATATTCAATGATCTATTATGTAATCATAACGAAAATATCAACTCCAAAATGTTATCTAGCTTATAACAATTTTAATATGTGTCACTTCAAATCAATATTTGGTTAACAGTTCCCAACAAAGTAAAATGTAAAATTTACTCTGATCAGAAAATGCAGTTGATCAATGAAATTGTTACATAACCATTTGCATTAGAATTTGGGTTTATAATTCACAAATTCCTCGATGTATAGACACCAACTTATCAGCTTCACATTAAGTTTTCAATATGTAAATTACTCCTTGTAAAGAATTTCATAAATGTTTGAATACTTAAATTCCATATATACCTCTGAATAATTCTCAAATCCCAGCTTAAAATGTGAATCCTTAAACTCCATATATACCTCTGAATAATTCTCAAATCCCAGCTTAAAATGAAGTTCATTAAGCATTTTCTTCCCTTCAGTAATACCAAAATTCTGATTGATAAATGGCCTTTGTGGAAAATTTTCTGATGTCCATGAGGGATATTTCCTTTCTTCAGTTACAACATTTATCTGGAATATTTATACAGTATATGTTATTAGGATAAGTTTTACAAAATACATTAAATAGGGTATAATTTATCAAAGGACAAGTTTTGAAAATTCATGTGCCATTTTCAATATCAATTACAACCTGCCCTTGAGGACACCTCTATTAAGCAGTCACATGTATTAAAAGCTCACCCTTTTCTTGTCCTGTCATAGACAATTTCATATTTCTTTTCACAGGTCACCTGTCTTACAAGGATAGTTTTTCTTTGTCCCAAAGGTGACCTCTTAATACAGGTTTGACTGTATATACACAATGTACATTGTATTACAATACTTTTTGAATGTAGGTACATATAGTAAAAGTTCTAATAACATCTAACACAAACTTGTCATACATGTGATTTCTGTAACTACTATCATGTTATTGGATTATATTATGCTACTTGTTTAGCATTCAAAACTCAAAATAAACCAGAGGCTCAGGTGAGCCTGTATCGCTCACCTGATATAAATAAGTCCTCTTAAGAATGTCTGCATGCCGAATACATCTAAGTTACTATTCAAATCCCATAGGGTTCTATGTTAAAACTATGTCTGCTCATGGCAGCCATCTTGGATGAAGGTTGTGGTCACCGGACACAATTTTGAAAGTATATACTACCCAAGGAACATCCATGCCATGTTTGCTTTAAATTGGCTGACTGGTTTCAGAGAAGAAGACTTTTAAACAATTTTCCCATTGGGTCCTATGTTAAAACTATGTCCGCTGACGGTGGCCATTTTGGACCGAGATTGGGGTCACTGAACACAATTTTGGAAGTTGACCACCGAAGGACCATCGATGACATGTTTGCTATATTGGTTTACTGGTTTCAGAGGAGAAGATTTTAAAACATTTTTTCCCATAGGGTCCTATGTTAAAACTATGTCCGCTGATGGCGGCCATCTTGGATGGAGGTCTGGGTCACTGTTAATAATTTTGAAAGTTGACCATTTAAGGACCATTCATGCCATGTTTGCTTTAAATTGGCCTACTGGTTTCAGAGGGAACAAAATTTAAACATTTTCCCCATAGGGTCCTATGTTAAAACTATGTTCACTGACGGAGGCCATCTTGGATGGAGATCGGGGTCACATGACATTATTTTGAAAGTTGACCACCTAAGGACCATTCATGCCATGTTTGCTTTAAATTGACTTACTGGTTTCAGAGGAAAATTTTTTTAAACATTTTCTCCATAGGATCCTATGTTAAAACTATGTTCGCTGATGGTGGCCATCTTGGATGGAGGTCGGGGTCACATGACATTCTTCTGAAAGTTGACCACCTAAGGACCATTCATGCCATGTTTGCTTTAAACTGACTTACTGGTTTCAGAGAAAAAATTTTTTTAAACATTTTCCCCATAGGGTCCAATGTTAAAACTAAGTCGAGTCATGGTGGCCATCTTGGATATGCGTTTGGCACAAAAATACCAAATTTAGTAGAGGACCATCCAGTCATCATTTCTATAATGTTACAATTCCATCAGCTGAGTAGTTTCTGACAAGAAGATTTTCAAAGTTTCAACCAATCAGAACACATTATTGGCCCTGGCGGCCATGTTGGATTTCCGATCTAAACCAAAATAACAAATTTGGTAGAGGACCTCCCAATGAACATTTCTGCCAAGTTTGGTCCAAATCTGTTCAGTAGTTTCAAAGAAGAAGATGAAAGTATGAAAAGTTTACAGACGCGGACGACGACGACGGACGCAAAGTGATGACAAAAGCTCACATGACCCTTTGGGTCAGGTGAGCTAAAAAGCAAAAACTATAAGTCTCCCACATTTCATTTGATAGCCTAAATAAGTCATTGTAATAAGTTATTCTTCCCCTGCCATTGGTTTTTGACATACCATAAACATTTTCTCATATACCAGAGCACAAATAACAAATAACCACATCAGTGGTGTAATGGTTAGTGTGCTTGTCTTGAGTGCAGTATATCGTGGGTTCCAGCCCCAATCGGGTCAAACCAAAGACTATAAAAATTAAATTGGTATTTGTTGCTTCTCCGCTAGGCATGCAGCAGTAAGGACAAAGAGCTCGGAATCCAGGTAATGTGTCAGAGTGGGGTGACATGTCTATCCGCAGATTGTTGTTTCAGTGAGCTAGCACTATAAAAATCCAAATAAGCTTGTTGGTCTAGAACAAAAAGGACCTCATTGTCATCTCATTGAAAATTCTGAAAAATTGCTGAGTTGGCGTTAAACAACAATCACTCACTCACTCTTATTTCCATAGTATATATTTTCAGCGTTCAGTTAAAATCTGCCCATTGTCATCTACATAAAATATTTTCCAAATTATATGTAGTATTGTTTTTGAATTTTTGAATTATTATTTAATAGCCACTTATCCATGAATAAGAGATTCACAGATATATTGTTTATGAGTGAGAAGTAACAAGCAGGCTAAACCATCACATACTCACAAGTGTATGAGTTATGAGCTCAGTACTAATTAATAAATTTGAGATGAAGAACGGCAATACAATCCATGCTCTTTAACTTCTGATATTACTTTACCATAGCTTAAAAAAATTATTTTTTTGTCAGGTTCACTCACATCCATATTTGGATCAAATTAACCAGTTTAACCCTACACAATATTTGTGCCTAGCCCAAGCCAGAACCTGTATTTCAAATGTCATATGTCATAGGGATTTTTTTGTGTTCAATGTTTTGAAATGAAAGTTGGTTGCTGGTTTTGTTGATATAGATGGCATTGTAGATCACCATCATAATTACATACAACAATCTGCTGGATTATTTTGATCAAATATATTATAAAGATGTTCCTTACATGATGAGGCACATGTTGATCATAACCTCTGTTACTTCCTACAGCACAACATGCCATACATACTAGTGCAGCACTAGGAAAACTGTCATACGGTGATCTGACCTGTAAAATCAAGTGTAATACATAATTGTTTGATCTTCATAATTATATTTAGCCTACTATAATTGGGTATATTTATAATATACATCGATGTATAATAAATACCTTTTTCATAACTCCATTAATATCTGATTCTGATAGAAGATATTAACCTTTCTGATTTCTTGTGTACACTACTCAACCGGCCAAGTCACATAATTTAGCCCAAAAAAAAACAAAATGAAAATTTGAAAATTATTTTTGAAACAAATCAAATGTCTTCCTCACATTCTTTCATGTTTTAAGAAAGTTATCTTGTAATTCCCATTTAAAATGTAGGAGTTACATGTACCAGCTTTTTGACAAAATATTCTTACACGAAAAATGGCAACAACTCCTTCAAAACTGAACAGACCAAACTGCATTATTGAAGTGTGAATCTTTGATACTGCTATAATCAAGCACTGATGAATTTGTATTTAAAATACATTGGAGTTGTGCATACATAATATAGTGATGGACGCAAGGACAGGATGAAAACATTAGACAAAATGCACAACTGGAACATAATTAGTTCTTTATTTTTCTGAAATTCACAGAGTACTGTAAAGTGTAGAATACTGAAATGATAGATTCTAAAATCATTTCTGGAACTATTACATTAGAAACATGGAAACCTCTCAAGCATAACAAGAGCTTTAGTACTGACACAAACACAGTTCCTAACCAGTAGCAAATCAGCAGTATCATATAATATTGACAAACGTTTGAAAAAACATGATGTATCTTATCATTATCGTGTATTTTCCCCACCCCTATATATATCTACCTCAATAGGACTTTTGTTATCATGGGTCTGGTCAAACAATAAGGCATGTGCTGTTGTTGGTAACAAGGGTCGTAATCTGGGTTGATTAAAAGATCCAACAGAACTTCCTCCAAATCTATGTATTAATCTACCTTCTTCGTGAGCATTTGAAGAATTTAATGATTCTGTAATCAATAAACAAAACAAGAAACATTTATTCACTCTTATTTAGAAAATTCCATGTTATATTCCATTCATATTTTCCCATAAAACAAATAGAAATTGCACTTAAAATATTTTTTATAATTTTAAATAAAGATCAACAATGAATATTTTTCTGCATTTGGTATGGTTTGTTGACATTTTGGTCTTGATTAAATATAAAATAGCTTAAGAACATTATGAAATACAAGTCTCTAGAAGGGTAAAAACATACTTCAAAGAGACCTTCAGATTGTTACTGAAAATCTGTTTTTCTACATTTTTAAGAAATATATTTTCTCTACCTGTCTCAAGTAGAAAACATTATTTCCATATTTCTAAATTCAAGATATACAGGTGAATCTCGTTATCTCGAAGTTCATGGGATCGTTGCAAAATTTTGAGTTATCAGAAATTCGAATTAAGGGGAGTAAGGGATTATGTTTGATAGACAATTCTGTCAGGTAATTTTGACAAAAGTGGATGCAAACTATTGTTGTCAGTCATTTACAATATTTTGATTATCATTTGTATGTATTGTGTACATATTTTAAACACGTGTGCAAGTATTAATTTTTTTTTTAATAAATAAAAACATTGTCTGATGAGGTGTTATTATCTGAATTTTACCAAGTATAGATTCATTATTGTCAGGAGACTTTGAGAGAAAAAAGAAACATGCATTGATTACATCATGTACATATACACAAAGTACGGCAATGCAAAATCATGTATTAAAAAAATACGAAATTGTCAACAAAGTAATCTTTCATAGAAATCTATAAATACCACGTAATTGAACACTAATAAAAAAAACTATCTTTCAATATTCTGTTGTAAAAGCTGATCAGCAACTTGACAAAATGTTGAAATTTTATTAACAGAGGGTTCAGCGTATTTAAATGAATATTGTTTCATAATTTTTTTTAGTGATATCAATGTACACAACGGGCTGTTTAATGGCTTCATAGTTTTCACTACATCAAACGTTTTCAAATTTATCATTAACTGATATTTCATTCATGATTATGACTTCAAGGCTTCAATTAAGAAATCCAGTTGTTTTCTTTACAAATGATAATTAGCAGTTATCAAAATAAATATCACTTAATGCGGTAAAGAGCAGAGGCCATGCTGTTGACACCTGGACAGGTTTGTTAATTGATTTAATTTATAATTTTGACATAACGAACATAATTTGAATGAATTTGATAAATTACAGTTGAGACAAATTGTCCAAAAGTGGGACAAATTGGCAAAAAATTGGGACAAATTGGACATGGGACAAATTGTACATAATTTTACAATTATAGCTGATATGACATTTTATCTTTTTTTGTCAGTTAAAACAATAAAGAAAATCACATCAAACATATTAGATAAGAAATATGTGGAAATTGTAGAATGTACAAGGGATTAGATATGTTTTCACTTCCCCAAATCATTTATTGTGAACATATAAATACCTCTTATTAAAGAATTGATGCCAAGTTTGTTCATGAATAAGTTATCAAGATCTTCTCTTCCAGTAAACAGTTCAGCCACAACATACAGATCAGGTCTTATTTTTCTTGCTGCATCAATCATATACTGAAAATAAGTATAACACACAGTTATGCATAACAGTACATACTGAACACATCTCTCATGAAGGATATCACTTTAGATTGGTTTGTTGGTTTATGGTGTTTAATACCACTTTCAACAATATTTAAGCTATATCGCGGTGGAAAAGTGATAAAGTTTACCAGTTGCTTGCCCAGGGTCAGTGGTTCTCTTTGGGTATTCCGGCTTCCTCCACTTCTAAAACTGGTTGCCATGATATAGCTGAAATATTGCTCAAAGTGGCATTAAACACCAAAATTCAAATTCAAAATCTATATCGTGGCTGTCAGTTGCATTGGTGGTTGAAACAACATAATTTTATTTTCTGTTATGTAGGACAATATTATATTATTCTCTGTTACACAGGACTTTGTTGGTAAATATTCCTTAACAATGTAGGTTGACATCTACCAATCTGTGAAGATATGACTTGAAACAGAGAATTTAAAACCATTTTCAAACTAATTCAAAGATTTCTTCGTGTAATTAACACCTAATTGTTCCAATAGAAAATTCTATTCTTACAGCAGCAACGTGTAGTGGAGTACTGTGACAATTATCTAATCTGACACCATGGAATATTCTGGCTGTTGTTTCTGCATAACACTTCATCAAATCCCATAAGAAGGGACAATCTTCTGGTTTTTCACCAAATCTAAGTTTAACACTATCACCCCATGCCACTAACTCTCTTCTTAAATAAACAGTAGATCCTACAATATATAACAATAATTGAAACCAATGACCAAAAATACAGGTAGATATTATAGCATGGGGAGGAGATATAAAGTTACTATTTTACCCAACCCCCCAAATTCTGGAATGAACACTGGATTTGTTAGTTTAGTATAAGAATGTGGGCAAGGTCCTCCACATAAAATCCTCATTTTATATGGCTAAAGTAAATAACATGGCCGCCATGAGTAATCTTGTTTCTGATTGGCTGAATATTAAAACACTTTCTCCTCTGAAAATGCAGGTCCAAATTGTACATAGTAAAAATCATGTATGTAAATTTTACAAATATTTGATCCTCAATAAATCTTGTTTCAGTGAATGACATGGTGATAATTGACAACCAAGTGAGTGATTTGGGCTCAGAGAAGCATCTAGTTTATAAAATAACTATTGCTTACAATACCTAATTATGAACATAATTACAAATATGATTAGTTGATCGACAGATGAACAAGGACAACACAGTATAGCCCCACTAGATTAGGACTTGACTTTGTTCATATATCTAAGAAGTTTAGAGAGTGCAGGTGTTGCATTGGTAAATGTGCAGTATGAAAGTCATAATCTAGTAATTTGTAGAAGGAAAATTAAGTGGTTTTACACACAAGCTTAGACATAAAAGCAAAAATAAAATAATAAATTCTACACAGAGAATTATTGTTTTTATTCATACTAACCTGGTTCTGCAAAATTTCTAAGAGGATCATCTCCCATTACCCAACCATTAACTGCCATGATGAGAGCAGAACCAGGTCCATACATTGTACCTTCTTCATACTCCAATGTACCTCTATATGATGGTGGCTGCACAAAGTAGCTGAAAAACATAGTTACCACAAATCTTATTCTATAAATTTTTTTTTTCATTTACAGCATGTCTTAATTATGTAGAAATAGAAGGAACCTTGAAAATAGTTTTGATTTAATCTATGTTTGGACTATTCTGCTTATAAATATAAACGATGTCTTATGGTTTTTAATAATAATGGAGACAAAAAGTAATGGGAAACATAACAAAAAATGTTAAGAAGCTTAAAATAGAAACAAAAAAAAGTTATAATAGGGTTCCCACTCTTTTCCAGATATGAAATTCCAGGGTTTTTCCAGGATTTTTCCAGGACTTTTTTCAGTTTTCAAGGATATATATATGAGAAATTATGTGGTACCACTGTGCTATCATGAACTATGATACAGCAAATTACCCTGCTCCCCTCATGTTTTCCTCAAGTAGTGCTTCAGGAACATGTTTTGTGTAAGATATTTACAAATTAAAATTTTATGATAGTGCTTTTGACTGTATTTGTGTTAGATATAAAGACCTATGAATGCGAATCTTCTTGGCATATTGTAATGTTGACAAGACGTCTGTAATTTCGTCGGAAAAATCGACCAACTGAGGACAGTTTTCAAACTCTACTTTTATCAATTGCGTCCCTTTAAGAGAAGTAATATCGCCGACTGCCAAGTAAATGTTGTTATTTAAGTTAATCGTGTCTGGATAAGTTTTCTTGTTCGTTATTTGCCGCTTGAACAAGACTTGTATTCTGTTATTATCATTGATTTCTTCATGTGTGATTGAATATTGATCGCCATCATCGGAACTAATTCATGTAACATTGACCTGCACTACTTCTACAAACACATTGCAGATTCAGATTCAAGTTATCAATTCGCCCCTATGCCTTTCGTCCCTTTTTTGGCCTATTGTAGACGCTTTTATTATTATTGGGACGAATAAAGCAAGAGACGAATTGACTATCGGACCAAGGGAAGTAACTTGAAATTGACAAATTGCATCAAAACTTCCGGTGGTTAAACAATTACGCTTTCAATAAAGATTTCCAGGGTAAATCCCGGATTTTGACAATTTTTTTAATTTTCAAGGACATTTCCCGACAAGGAACGTGTATAACGAAATTCCAGGGTATTTCCCGTTTTCCCGAATGCGTGGGAACCCTGTTATAAGCTTAAAATAGAAACATAAACTAGAGGCTCACATGAGCCTGTATCGCTCACCTGACATAACTAAGTCCTCTTAACAATGTCTGCATGCCGAATACATCTAAGTTACTATTCAAATCCCATAGGGTTCTATGTTAAAACTATGTCTGCTCATGGCAGCCATCTTGGATGGAGGTAGTAGTCACCGGACACAATTTTAAAAGTATACTACCCAAGGACCATCCATGCCATATTTGCTTTAAATTGGCTGACTGGTTTCAGAGGGAAGACTTTTAAACAATTTTCCCATAGGGTCCTATGTTAAAACTATGTCCGCTGACTGCGGCATTCTTGGATGGAGGTCGGGCTCACAGGACATAATTTTGAAAGTTGACCACCTAAGGACCATTCATGCCATGTTTGCTTTAAATTGACTTGCTGGTTTCAGAGGAGAAGACTTTTTAACACTTTTTCCATATGTCCTATGTTAAAACTAAGTCGAGTCATGGTGGCCATCTTGAATTTCCGATCAGCAAATGATTCACAAATTTAGTACAGGAACACCCAATGATCATTCCTGTAAAGTCACAATTCAATTGGCTTAGTGGTTTCTAACAAGAAGATTTTTAAAATTTCGACCAATCAGAACACATTATAAGCCCTGGCAGCCATGTTGGATTTCCGATCAGCGCCAAAAACAAAAATATTGTATATGACCATCTAATGAACATTTCTGCCACGATTGGTTCAAATCTGTTGCGTGGTTTCAGAAAAAAAGATGAAAATGTGAAATTCCCATACAGTACGGTCAGAGACATACCGTGATAAATCACCGTGATAGACATATTGTCGGTGATAGTGAAAAGGATTAACTTTTAATCCTTTTTAATTTTCATCACGGTGATCCTAGTGATCAAATGTTTATTGGGGAAGCCATAAAACTTGGGTAGGTACATGCTCCACTAATTACAGGTAAAACCAGATGTTAGTAGATTACAGGTAAACTGAACATGACGTTTTTCGTTTTTATTAAAAGCTGTGACTAATATTTAGTATATTAATTCCAATTCAAGGTTAATTTTGAATATACATGTTCTTTTTTCAGGTTTCCGTTAGAAGATTATATTTATTATGTTTTTTTAAAGGAAATAAAAGAGAATTTGTCATTATAAAAAACGATTCTATTTCGCCATACCACAGGTCTACTTCCGGTCTCATTACGACTTTAATTATGATCTCTAAAGATAGACCTACCAACATGTTGAAATGTAACTTTAACTGTAACATTGTTATTTAGATAAGAGGAGACAAACCCACACTGTCATCTTTTGATTGATGCTGTCTGACATGTTTCTATTTTTAGTAACATTAGCTAGGTGGAGGGAAAGTTCACCTGAGCAGCATGCTTTTTTGTAGTTGACAGTTTAGGATTAATACATTGATAGCTTAGAAATCGGTGTTTTCTATGTGTGTACACTAAATAAGATACCATGCCAAAATTCATTTCTAAAAAAAATGCAATGTGGTGTACCAGACTCAAATAAGTTAAAATATGATAAATAATCATACCCGTATATAATAACGATAATACCTTTTTCTATTTGTTAATTCAATTAAATGAATTACAATTTTATTTCTTCTTTTTTTAATTCAGTTATATAGAGATAAAATACAAACAAACAGTACAAGAGCACCGCCAGCCTCTCCATATACCCGGTACACCTCTACTAAACTGATTTGGATTAGTCTAGTAGAGGAGTAATTTTTTTGATTTTTTTAATATGATATATGGAAAAGTCCATATGCCCATACCCTCAAAAAAACAATTCATGCATTTTAAAAATGCAAAGGAAAGAGAGCCAAAAGAAATAAATACTAGCGTTTGCCCTTATTTTTATTACATCCGTTCCGAATCTAAATAGTATTATATACAGTTACAAATAATTGTACAAATATGGATATTCATTTCTAATAATTATGGAAACGACCCACACATGAAAAAGAGGGAAGAATTGTATTGAATATATATCAGTATACTAAATTTAGATGTGACAATTTAACTTCCGGTATGAAAATCAATACACGATCACAATTTTCAGACTTATCTCACCTGCACATCTAGCTTTTTTTTTTGCTAGGTAAAAAGATTGTATCGTACAAATGGAGAAATGGAAAATATTTTTTTTTTTAAACAACGGGAATAGGCCTATTTATTTTGCAACTGTCTGCTTATATTTTACAAGATTGAATATAAAATTTGTTCTGATTAATAAATATTATGTCCATTAAACCAACATGTACGAAAGATAAAACTTCTAGATAATCACTCAACTGTGACCAGATTTACAACTTCATTCACATGTCCTGTGGAGAAACAGGTAAGATTTTGAAGATGGGGGCAATAAAAGTTAATCCTTTTCACTAATTTTGCCGGTGAATTAAGGTCTATCACAGTGGGAAAATGTGGGTGAAATTCCCACTGAAGGATTAATTTTATGTCTATCACGGTGATTTATCACGGCATGTCTCTGACCGTACTGTAGGTCCAATGTTAAACTAAGTCTAGTCATGGTGGCCATCTTGGATATGCGTTTGGCACAAAAATACCAAATTTAGTAGAGGACCATCCAGTCATCATTTCTATAATGTTACAATTCCATCNGCTGAGTAGTTTCTGACAAGAAGATTTTCAAAGTTTCAACCAATCAGAACACATTATTGGCCCTGGCGGCCATGTTGGATTTCCGATCTAAACCAAAATAAAAAATTTGGTAGAGGACCTCCCAATGAACATTTCTGCCAAGTTTGGTCCAAATCTGTTCAGTGGTTTCAAAGGAGAAGATGAAAGTATGAAAAGTTTACAGATGCGGACGACGACGACGACGACGGACGCAAAGTGATGACAAAAGCTCACATGACCCTTTGGGTCAGGTGAGCTAAAAATGTAAAAAAGAAACAATCAAATAATAGAGCAAATAAGACATAAAAAGACAAGAATCTAGATTAACTTGATCATACTTAGTTTCTGACAAGAAGATTTTCAAAGTTTCAACCAATCAGAACACATTATTGGCCCTGGCGGCCATGTTGGTTTTCCGATCTAAACCAAAATAAAAAATTTGGTAGAGGACCTCCCAATGAACATTTCTGCCAAGTTTGGTCCAAATCTGTTCAGTGGTTTCAAAGGAGAAGATGAAAGTATGAAAAGTTTACAGATGCGGACGACGACGCCGCCGACGCAGACGGACGCAAAGTGATGACAAAAGCTCACATGGCCCTTTGGGTCAGGTGAGCTAAAAATGTAAAAAAGAAACAATCAAATAATAGAGCAAATAAGACATAAAAAGACAAGAATCTAGATTAACTTGATCAGTATGATGAGAAAATGGTCAAATTAATCAAAATATAACAAAAGAATTACCATATAATTAAAACATACTCACTTATGCATCAGTGGCTCTTTAAGTGTAACTTTCCCTAATTTTGGGCCATCTTCAGATACAAATCTATATCTAGCATTAGCTATGAAGTTCTTAATTGCAGTTCCAATATGTGAAATAACCATTTGTTCTTTCTCTGCACATAGATCTCTCAATTTGTTATTTAATTCTTCACAACAAACATTTATCCTCTGTTGCCGGTTGAACACACCAGGTCTAACATTAAAAAAACACAAATAATTTTATAGCAATATAATATATTTCATTTTGTGTTGTGTTTTTTTTTTTTGCCTTTTGTCTTTGTTCCATGTGCTGCAGGAATGTCCATTCTTGATTGCCCCTTCAATTTCCTCTAGCATTTATTCATACCCTCAATCTGACCCCATTTATTATTTATAAATAAACAACAATATGCATGTTTAAAATTTCTTTTGTGTTTTGAGAATTTACATTGAATAATAACCTGTTCATTTCTGTTGTGCTTGATGGAGCTTTCTACCATCATTGAAGCCTCCATTGGCTATGATCTTTATATAAGTTGGATCTACACCCACCTATACAATCAGTACCTACATCATTAAGGTATGTGAGTTTGACTCCTGTTCATCATGTGGTAGGATGAGCTGCAATTCTAGTGATAATGCATGTCGAGACTTTCAAAATTGGCATCATTGTTTTTTATCAGTAATTGAACAATAATTTGCAGCATCATAGTCGATTCGTTGATCCTAATATCTTCACTCAATCATGAGATCAAAGGAAAATGTACAAAGTACTGATCAAGTTTGTAAGTGACTCACAGAAATCTGGTTTCTTCTACCAATAAAATTGGCTGCTGTGGTAAAACTGAAATCAAGATCCATAATCCAAACCACCATCACTGACTAACTTATATGTGTTTTATACTCAGTTAACATGAATGGATGTGGATGAAAGTAAACACGATTGATTGATCATTTGACTCTTGTTTAACATTAAAGAGAATATGATAGAACTATCTCAAACTAAAATATAAATTAAAAGTATATAAAGGAACAGCACTTTTGTCTCATGTGTTCATTTCAGTCACCATGAAGTCTTTAACAATGAGTAGATTGCCAGTATTTGTAATTCATGTAATTCTTACATACATGTACTTATATACTGTCGTGTCCTATGTTATGGTGCGGCTGGTGTTTTGGCGCAACGTCACTTCCGCTATCGTAATAACAAAAAATACAGAAAAGCTAAGGAAAAGGGTACCAGTCGGTAAGTATTGTCTATAATTATTTTAATATTCACAATTTCCTCTTCAAACTTATATGGTAGTACCATTATACATTATGCTCCAAGTATAAGTGGTTTTTAAAGTTAAATCTATCCTTTATTCGTTACAAAATAACTTTGAAGAACGCATGCACCAATTCAGGGGACATGTAAACAATCTTGCAGAAAGGGGATAGCTGTGTTTAACGATTAAATGCACAGTTCCATGACTTTCTCCAGAAAAATAATAATAGATTGAAAGTAAAAGGATTATATATTTTAATAATGAAAATTAAAAGATTTCGGCAATCGGCATATCCCGAGAAATAAACGGTAAACCCTTAGGTGCGCCAAAACACCGGACAGCTCCGTAATGCTACAAACACAGATAATTATATCAGAACAATACATTGATTGACTGATTGATTATTATACAATATTCAGCTATATAAATAACAAGAACAAGTTTACAAACAAAATTCATGAGTAAAAAGGTGGCATTAAAATGTGTAGATATTAAGATTACCACAAGAAAACATGACTATATATTACATAGGGTTGGACATTGTTGACTGGCAACAGGTCACCATCAACCACTCGTAACACGCTATCAATAGGTCAAGTAGCTACAAGTTGAATTTTACCTGCAAGGACGAGTAAACGTTGTGTATTTGATTTGTTCTACAGAACCAGGGGACACTCCTATTCAGAATGGTTTGCTTCACAGTGGAGAAAACTAGGCCAATTTCCATACCAGGGGTTCCCTCTGTGAGTAGTACAATATATAACAGATCTATTTTTTTGTGAAAATTGTAAAATTACAGATTTGCATCTGTTTAAATAACTGGTTATAACAAATATAAACAGGCATGGTATCTCTATTTTTCATATTTCCTTCTATGACTATATCCTATGAAGTATGTACAGCACGAACAG
>MJUT01030375.1:324283-339681 GCA_002080005.1 Gigantidas platifrons
TTTTTTTTCTAACACAAACGATACAAACGACTACGCGCGTACGCGTTGAGAGCATTTTTTTCTAACATACGTTTGTAAAGTTTGCACAAACTTTGACAAACTATGCAATCACTAAATGTGCGTCTACAGTTTGTCGTTTATCGTTTGTTGCATTTGTTTCTAATCTCAACATTGAATCAATTATAGACACGTGGAATTTTCCCGCCAAAACAAAGATGGAATCTAACAAAAGAAGAGATGAGTTTATTTACCAACAACATGTGTATACATATTATCAGGTCAAACAGGGTCAGTAAACTCTGATTAAACGATGTATTTGTTTCTACTTTTGCAGCATTTAACAAACGACACACAACGTTTGCCAAATTTTGGTTAGAAAAAAATGCACCCTTAGTATAAAATATTATCCGGATTATCTCATTTGATGGTTCAGGTGATTTATCATTCAATTCAAATATTTTATTGAACAAAATGCATAAATTTAATTATACGATATCAAATGGGATTTATCATTAATCGTCGGAAACTAATATTACTGATGCGTCTCATGATTTAATAATCAGCGTGGGATATAATATTATACGAATACGAAATGCGAATACAAAAGCTTTAAATATTTTGATTCGGGTTCATTACAACATATAACATAAGCTCTGGTGTACCTGTTTATTGTACACTAGGATACTTTTTGTTATAGGAATGGAAAGTATTTTATTATAAAATATTTACCGTAACATAAAATTTAATATTAAATTCTTTCCACCAGATAAATTTTCAACCGGAAAAAATTATGTCTTACATTATACACGTATGATTTTCGGCGCGGTGTTGTCACCGACAATTAAAGTATTTCACCGACATTTAGGCCCTAATTTGTATATTTTTGTATAATTTTCACCGCGATTTCACCGACATTTTACGGTGATTTTATGACACATCACCGACATTTCACCGCGAAAAAACACTGACCAGGGTGATTTCTTGCTAAAATGCGCTGTGCGTGCTGTAGGATAGTGTTTTCTTGATTTCAACCTTAGATGTTCAAATGCTCACAAGTACAAAGTAAGAATATTTCAAAGTTGCAGATGCAATATTCCATAAATATATATGGAAACATAAATATTAAATTTTAATAACAAAACATGTATTCATTTATAGAAACATACCTGTCTGTATTATACAGTCGTAATGCAGTATCCATGTCTATGTAACATTTGTTTTTTCCAAAGTCTTTGTCTTGAATTATCTCTAACACAGGCTTAGAAGAAGAAATATATCTGTTTTCTATGGGGAAATAATAAAATTCAGTAATACTTAGAAACTTAAGACATTATTTTGTTATTTTATTGGGAATGTTCAAGAGAGGAAGAAGTACATTTGTAGGAAGCATGGAAGATGTGCACGGTAAAAATGTGTGCCTGTGTAATAATAAAAACACAACATATATATATATAAACATTTAAAATGGTTTGTAAAACATCAAGTACACAAAACAAAGTGATAAAGAATTAAACACTTTGTTGAATGACAAAATTTTCGTCTCACAGAGAGACTTTATCAATGTCTAATTAAATAAAATGTCGAACCATTGTATTTTTATTAATTTATATGTGGGATTTCAATTCTTTTATGTACTTATTTTCATATGAGTAACATCTGGTTCTTTTGTCCTGCACATTGACCATCAAAAACTTTTTTTGAAATTGTAGTCGCAATACTGGTTCGACATTTTATTTAATTAGACATTGATAAAGTCTCTCTGTGAGACAAAAATTTTGTCATTCAACAAAGTGTTTAATTCTTGATCACTTTGCTTTGTGTACTTGGTGTTGTTTTACAAACCATTTTAGACATTTATAATTTACTTGTATTAGTATCGGTATACCGTAACGATCCGAAACCCTGTAAGATTTATCGTTGACTGGTTTTTCATATATATATGTTCATAAATCAAATATGAGAGATAAAATATGGTGATTATATTGACACTGATCTGGGAGTACTCACAGCAGTTATCTAATTATTTGTTCATTATAAATATTTGTAAACCTCTGAGATTTCCTGGCACCCAGAGGTAAATTGTTCTTCCCTCTTTTATACTGTTGAATCAGAGGTTCACCCGAGGTATTTTACATCTGGTTATCAATGGAGTGTTTATTGATGTGCTTGTATTAGCAAAGCATAGTTCCACAATGTGTTACATATTAAAATAAGTTCTATGGTGTCTGGGATTAATCAGAGTACTATCAGTGAGTAAGTTGGTGCTCGTTGTTTAATGAAAAATGAACAATATTTCAGCCATAGCACAGCGAGAACTAGTTACATTTGATCAGATGATAATAATGTCCACACTTAGTTGGATTTTTACAGTGCTAGAAAGAACAGTCTGTGAGTAGACATATCGCTCCACTCAGACACATTATCCTGATTCTGAGCCAACCAGTTTCTGTACTTTCTCCTTAATGCTACATGCTTAGCGAAGAAGCAACAAATACTAATTTCTAAGTCATTGGTTTGATAGCTGATACAAGAAATGTGGCATTCCCCCCATACAGGGCATTCATTTATATCTTGTCCAATGG
This sequence comes from Gigantidas platifrons, assembly GCA_002080005.1. Lineage (NCBI taxonomy): Eukaryota > Metazoa > Mollusca > Bivalvia > Mytilida > Modiolidae > Gigantidas > Gigantidas platifrons. The sequence continues at coordinate 326,866 of MJUT01030375.1, forward strand.
ATACTGGTTGTACTCCTTTAAACATGGAATGAAATGCATTAGATGACACATTTGTTTTTTGAGTATTCTCAAACTACATCAGTAGGATGAGGTAAAATATTGTATTTGTTATTACTCATTCTAATACGACGTCCTTCTTTTGCTTTACAAACAAACGAGCGATTTATTAGATGGCAAAATCTCATTAGCACATGCGCGGCACATACATATAAGCCAGGTGATAAAATTACAAAATAAAATTATTTACATGGTTGTTTAAAACATCTTAAACATCTGTATTCACTGAAAATACTCAACATATCCCCAACTAATAAATATGTGATGTGCAATTAAAACGTGCAAACACAATATCATTGTTACGGACGCTACATCAATAAGACTGACTTTCCCGTCGTAAAAGTACATGTTGATAAGTTATCGTCTGCTCAAATTTGGCAGCATAAATTGTGTGCAACATTGTTCGCAAACGTAAATATAAATTACCATCTTTCCCATCAAAGTATACTACCGTATTTGTACTGTTAGACATATCAGAATCAAAATAATGGAAGCCAGAATGTGCTTTGAGTTTTCACATGGGTTGGCAGGATATTAGCAAATTTTATCCCTCACAACCGCTCAGGATAAAATACTAATATCCGACAACCCATGTTATGAAACTCAAAACATGTTCTGGCTTCCATGAATTATTTCTGAATTATATGGGATGAAGTCCCAACTATGGTAGAAATAGCAATATTTTCAATATCACTAATGGCTTAAATTCCTTGCACCGGAAATGACACACCGGAAACTAATATATGGTTAAATCTACAGAAAATCGGATGAGCAGTAATCTGGAAGGGTGCAGGACGTTTCGTAATCTGGTCATTTCGTATCAGGTCGTTTCGTACCGAGGTAAAAATGTATAGTGAGACGTTTCGTACCTTCTTTTCAACTCATTGATTTGTAATAAACTCGTTAATTAAAATGTTGTATGTATAGTTGAAACTCTGGAACTACTTCCAGTTATGAATGTTAAAAAATGACTCAAAATCGCAAAAAAAAAACATATACCATGGGATTGACAATATCATTAAACAGAGTTTCATTTCTTCCTCCTCCTGTCCGAAATAATATTTTCTATGAAACTGAGACGTTGAGTACCGGATTATACAACACCGGACTGGACAGGTCCCCGTTTTGGCGAAAACCCTTTAAAAACGACGGAAAGTTTGGGTTTGGGTCCCCCTATTTGCCCCCTCTTTTAAGAAAGTCTGGATCTGCTCCCGATCTACTTCGAAAAAAAATTATAGGTCCATATATCTGAGTTAATATTGTTTAAAAAAAAATATTGGACTTCATCCCAAGTTAGGTAACACCTATTATCATATTATACTACTAGAATATTAAATCACCTTCAATAGCATACTTGAATTGTTTCAAACATTCATCTATGTCAAAACTGTAAAACTGATGAAGCTTCTGTGGTGGAAATACTTCAGTAGATAACACCTCATAGATTCTCTAAAAAAAAACAATATATGATATAGCATTAGCAAAATCTCACATCTTAAATGTAAATCTTATATTCTATATTAGGCATAATATGACTTATACTAAATTATCAACTGGGGTTCATCTGAGCCAATATCACTCACCTAGTTATTCATGTACTGCTTTGGTTTGTGTTTTTGATAGAAAATATTTTTATTCATATTCCCATAGGGTTCTATGATAATCAAAATCCTGTAGTGACAGCCAACTTGGATTTCATTTAAGATCCACAAAAGAATGAAAACTCTATAAAGAATAATCCAAAGCTCAGTCTAATGACATCTCCTGTTCTAAGTTAAATTGGTGTTACCTGCAATATGCTTTAAATTTTTTTTTATGTTTGATGCATATTTTAATATTTATACACACCTTTGCTTTAAATATAGATAATTAACCTTTTCATGTAAAAATAATTAGCCTACATGAATACTGGGTACTTTGATTTCAAATTCCTGGCCCAAAACGATACCATGGTCACACTTATTATTTGACCCAACTGTATTGTGCCCTGTAATGTTTGTTTTGTTTATTTGTGCATACTATATATATGTATGTCACAAGAGTGGAAATAATTTATCTAGTCTAGTTAATCTAATTAATTGAACTAAAATGAAAATGGATTTATTAAAATATCTCTACTACTTTGTTATTTAATGCTCATCTATTCATATAAAGAGTTTATTTCCTTCATAAGCACAGAAAGAAATAGAAAAGTAATTGTCAAGGATAAATTTTTCTTCTACATGTACCTCTAAATGCTGTTCACTGGTAATTTCTGATGGGATTCCCTTGCTCTTCCATTTACCATCAGCTACTTCTACATTAAAGTGGTAAAAGATTCTATCAATGAGGTATGCTGGTTTTAGATGTGGAGAATTCTGCAGGTTATATACACAATCTGGGTGTTCCATAATCCAGGGTGAATCAGTCGCAGTGTGATTAAAGACAAGATCTGTCAAAGATAGGACTTTCCATTCTTTTGCCATCTTATCAACTAAATTATGAACATCTTTGTATGTATAATGATTAGTGCCATCACTATATGCTGGACTTAAATGCCTCTGATCTCTTAATGAGTATGCTGAATTAGATTCACCTAATTCTTGTATTGGTGTCAAATGTATCATGTTATAGCCTGTTGCTTTAGCTACATATAATCTTCCTTCCCACTCATGGAATGGTCCTAGACACTTGGTGATAACTGACTGGCACTGGATACAGTCCAGTGTTATTTCATCATTAATAGTGGAGTCATCATCTTCAAGACCAAATGATAATGTTGGGTCTACCAAAAAATATCCCTGGCCTGATGGAGCTTTCCTTGAATCACTAAATAAATAATTAGAAATATTTTGTTAGAAGGGCTATGACTATTAATGAACATACAAGAAATAGAGATATTAAGCTAGTGATATGGTAAGATGGGGAAAAGCTTACAGAAGGACAGCAGACACATCTTACACAAGGCCAAGGGTGTCAAGATTTCATTGTCTTGCACCTTTAGTGTTATTTAATGAATGGACAAATAATGTCAACCATCTGTATTAATATAAGTATAGGGCACTTATTTAGAACTTTGATGGCTTGAACTGCAATGGACTGAACTTAAATGTGATCAAGTTTGGACGATCAAAACTATATATTGTTTTGTTTAGCTCTAATTCTATATTGGCAAACTTTCAAAATGATATGTTATTTACCAAACATAATTTCTATAATATAATGCAACTATGGTTTATTTTTTAATGTAAAAATAAATATTAACTAGGAAGAACTGTTTTATATACCTAAAACTTATGTCTCCCATTAATGCGGCCATCTGTACAACAACCTATCTCGAAAGACAAAAATGTTATGGCCCGGACAAGAAAATACTATTTAAAAACAATTATTTGACCTTGAGGTCAAAGGTCAAGGTCCCACGAAGGTCATTGCGGTACGTGACACACCGCCTTATGGTCATGCACCCACATACCAAATATCACTCACTGACCTATCTCGAAAGACAAAAATGTTATGGCCCGGACAAGAAAATACTATGTAAAAAACAATTATTTGACCTTGAGGTCAAAGGTCAAGGTCCAACAAAGGTCATTACAGTATGTGACACACCGCCTTATGGTCATGCACCCACATACCAAATATCATTGATCTATCTCTAAAGAAACAATTATTTGACCTTGAGGTCAAAGGTCAAGGTCCAACAAAGGTCATTTTGGTATGCGACACACTGCCTTATGGTCATGCACCCACATACCAAATATCATTGACCTATCTTGAAAGACAAAAATGTCATGGCCCGGACAAGAAAATACTATTTAAAAAACAATTATTTGACCTTGAGGTAAAAGGTCAATGTCCTACGAAGGTCATTATGGTATGTGACACACCGCCTTATGGTCATGCACCCATATACCAAATATCATTGACCTATCTGGAAAGACAAAAAAGTTATGGTCCGGACAAGCTTTGCTGAGAAGAAGCGGAAGAAGAAGCAGAAGCAGAAGAAAAAATCAGACTAAAACAATATGTCTCCCTTTGTTTGAAGAGGAGACATAAATATTAAAGAAATTGCTGTTCCTGGGAATTAAAAGAAAACATTATACTCTGTTGTATTCTTCAATTCAATCATGTATTGACAGGCACAGGAAATCCAAGAAAAGCATTTCTGGTTCCAAATGAATAAAAGTATTTTTCAGAAAAGAACTAGCATTACTGTGAGCACAGCTCACTAAGATATACCCCCTACTCCCCACATCTGTCCAACCTATTTCCACAACCAAAACATTACTGATTGTTCCGACTAAATATGAAAGGGACTCTCCTCTATTACCCAGCCAATGATTATTTAGTAAAGTTTTACAAGATTCCATCATACATTACTAAAATTTTCTTATGACATTGTATAAAATATAAGGCCCTTTACTCTGGAACAATAAAAGTGAATATCATCAAACATGAAAGAGACCCTTCTCTCTTCATGAGTAAACTACTGCTCAAATTTCAAAACATTCTGAGAAACACTACTCAAGTTATCATACGTTGACATAGGGTAAAAATGCTATTTTCCGTGATATCAAGTCCAATAATTCTGGAACGGCAAAAGTGAAAATCGTCAAAAATGAAAGGGATCCTCCTCTCTTCACCAGTAAACAGCTGATAAAGTTTTAAAAGGTTCTAATAAACATAACTCAAGTTATCGTACAACATAGGATTTGTCTACAGACAAACGGACGGACGGATGGACAAACATGGTGAAACCAGTATACCCCCTACAACTTCGTTGCGGGGGGTATAATAACGGTAGAATCAGAATTAATATTTTAACATAGTGAGTGAGTGATTCTGTTTAATGCCAAATGAACAATTTGTTAGCTATATCATGGTGAGAACAAGTTAGATTTAATGATATCAAAATGATGTCTACTTTGTACTAGACCAACATGCTTAGTTTTATTTTAATAGTGAAACAGCAGTTCGTGGGTAGAAATGTCACTCCACTAGGACACATTATCCTGATTCTGATCATGCAACCCGTCTTTGTTCTTACTCCTTAATCGTGTAATAGCAGGCAAAAATACCATTTGTATAGTCTTTGGTTTTACCTGAAAGTGGCTCACGATCTACCACACTCAAGGTGAACATTCTAAACAATTACGTCACTGATTTTGTCAAGTTTTAATTTAGTTTGAGTCATCCATTGTGCTATTTCAAAGTTACCATTTGCTATGTATATCAACTGTAATAAGTTTAATAATAAAGGAGAGAATTGGAAATTCTGGTAATGTACATCTTGATACTATGAACAGACCTCTGATCTACAGTGAAGTAATAATTAAATGAGCCAGCAATATGAATGTGAACATCTGCCACTACATCATATCTATCAATTTTAGAACCAGTATAATTCTTCCACTGAACCTCATGGTACTTTTCTCTATCATATTCAGTGTGTTTGTCTTGTGGGTGATTACAGAACACTCTAACAGGGCTGGCATGCAATGATGGTCCAAGAACAAACCGCAAAGTCCATCCTGTAAATATAAACATATCAGATCATGAGGTATTTCATCATAATGTATCAACAACATCTGACATGTTTACACATGTTCAACCAGAGGTCCTATGGTTTACAGCCTCCTTCAATTTGTTCCCTATGAGAAATACTTGGTATAGATAGATATTCTACATAAAAAAAATTTTAATAAAACATTTTTTTTCTCAATATTATATACTTAAGAAAACAGAACATGTACTGGTTAGATAAAGAAAATTTATCCAAGGATAGAAATGTCCAGGTTACATAGGTATTCAACAGGTTAAATGGGACAAGAGTAAGAATATTGGCAAGTATATAGTCTTAATGCAAGTTATCAAGGCATTGCAATAGTGAATGCTAATCAATCTACATGTATAGTGGAGATTTTAGAAAAAAAATTTAAAATGTGCATAAATTGAGAACTTTTACAATGGGTTTTAAAATTTAAGAGACAAATAAAGGGAAAACAGATTATATATACAGAGTTGATAATATATCTTATTATATAGATAGGTGTGAATTGTGGGGATTTATCTGTGAAATAAATTCCGGTATGTATCTCACACGAGAGATATCAGTTTTTTCCGCCCGGAACTACTTTTACACAATTATAAGTGTTGTGGTTATGTCCCTTGTTGTGTTACGGTGAATACACATACGATTGTAAACTGAAAAAATTCTGTGAAATGTTATTGACGACTTTGGCACATAACCAACATGACATCATTTGAAGACTTCCAGTTTGAAACATAGAGATTAGACGTTTATTTGGATTCGTGTATGCTTCAATTTTGACTAAATTTAACTAAAATAAGTTTTCAAGGTAAGCATTTTAATTATTTTTGTGCATTGTTGTAAATATGACATGTAGAATTTCACATTTTCAAGATGGCAGATCCTTCCAACTGAACCCCTTAGTATCATTGATCGTAGATTCATATGCGTGGAATGAAATATACAAATAAAAAAAATAATATATAGGAAATTTTGAAAGTCTATTTAATAAACAGTATAACTAAATCATACATTTTGAATATCAAAATAAGACCACTCGTGACCGAATACGCATTAATGATTAAACTCTTGGGCTGAACAAGTTCCCCCACTTGCTTAATCCTTATGCATACTTCTGTCACTCGTGGTCTTATTTTGATATTCAAAATCTACGATTAGCTATACTATATATGTTTTGCCTAAATCTCTGTTTATACCCATGTACAAATTCTACCAGCAAATGAAACATGCTCAAGGACTAAAAAATATATACGATTGATATTTAATTCTTACATTTCCGACGACAATTTTTTTTTGAAAGTCCATGTGCATTATAGACACAAACTAGTTTTTTTCTGGAGATTTTCAAGGCCGATAAGGGGTGTGCATTATTCAACCCTAATTACGGTACACAAGAGACTATCTGACATCACACCTTAGACACAAATTAATGTTATGGGGCAGCACTTTTATTTATTTCTGTTCTACATTTCACAGTCACAGTAAGATCCTTAACAATGAGTATATCCCATACTCTAAAAAGAGTTTGAAATGGCCTTTAGTCTGTCGTTGAGTGGTACTCTATGCTTCTGTCCATAAACGCTACATATGGACATCTTTGTCCTTTTGATGTTATTTGGTCTATATACTTTTATTTTAGTATTATTAATATTTTTATGTTTTCTTGTAACTAAATGGGAATAAACCTTGTGCTTCAACAATTTCATAATAATAGTTTATTGGGATGTTTTCTGTACATAGGATAAATGGATTTATATAAATGCTTATCTGTTAGTTTGTGGTACAATGTTTTTCATCAATTTATTATTGAGCACTAGCCTTTATAATAATAACAAGATTGCAACACGTAGCCATGTGTGCCCCGCCGCAATAGAAAGAGGTGTAATGTGAGTGTAATGTTATCCATGTGATATATTTATAAAATCGAGAAAGCATCCGAGATGCAACAGCCGAGTTGCAAGTCAAAATCTTGGGGTATTTAATTTGTCTATTCACCCTGATCATAAATATATATGGCTCAGGGGTGGGGCTCTCAACCATTAAAAAGTTCACTTCAGGTAGGGGGTGGGGTATGACCCCCCAGGGCCTGAGCTATAAGGCATTTAATTTGCCTAATCACCCTGATCATAAATATATATGGTTTAGGGGTGGGGATCTCAACCATTAAAAAGTTCACTTCAGGTAGGGGGTTGGGTATGACCCCCAGGGCCTTAGCTATAAGGCATTTAATTTGCCTAGTCACCCTGATCATAAATATATATGGTTTAGGGTGGGGATCTCAGTCACATTTTTTTTATACAGATTCCCCAGAGGGGTGGGGCTGAGCTGGGGGAGGGGGAAATGTTGCATCCTCAACTTCACATTGGCATCTCCACCCATACCAAATATTAAGCTTCTATCTTTTGTAGTTTCAGAGAAATGTGTAATTCTCAAAATATGTACTTTTTCTATAAAAAAAACCATGATTTTACAAGAAATGTTTTTTCGAATTTTGCCCAGTTTCAAACTTAAGCTAGAGATTCTTAATATAATGCTTGTGTGTAAGTTTGAAATCAATTGGTCAACAAATAAAAATCTGAGAGCACTTACAATATATCCGGACAGACGGACGGATGGACGCCCGGCATTTCCATATCCCTCGCTCCGCTTTTTGCAGAGGCGGGGGACAATAATATTTATCATAAGATGGTAACACAATTAACATTTTTTGAACCTGGGTTACTCAACATTTCTAAGATCAGGGTTGGTTGTGACTGCGAGTGTTAGTATCCAGGTTTTTTTCTCAAGATCGTAGAATCTTAGAGATAGGTTTGAATATGGTCTATGACAACTATCAAAGCCAAATGCAGGAAATCCAAACTCCATGTCTATAACGTAATAAGAAGAAAAAACTCTAGTATCAGTCAACACATTCCTTCATTGTCTATCATTTTAAATAGCTTCTTAGTCGTCTTCAAATACATTTAAATAGGCTCCTTGGACATGTAAGGGTTAAACAAATATCCTGCTTAAAATCCTACTTTGACCTGGAGCACTGTGATGAGCATGGGGTAACAGACAGAAACGTCTGGCTAACGGAAGAGGCACAGGTCAATCTGCACTTTGAAACAAAACAAAAATCTGTGCTTTTGATATGACAAACCACACTTTCGTAAAACTCCCAAAGGAAGATGAACTATGTTTTTGTAAAATGACAAAGTTTCAAAATATGGAAAAATCTGAAGAAATTCTGGAAAGGATTCACTATGTCAGGTACATATTTTTTTTGTACATATATGTGTGCAAACATTCTGCAATCTTTCAAAGATTAGCATTAAAAACTACATCGAAAGAGTTGATTACACAAAATAGATAACAATTTTCTACTTAAAATGTTGTTGAAAAATGGTTAAGTTTAAATAGCTAAAATTTCTGTAAAAATTTGATTACAACCATTAAAGTCACAAATAGAAATCTTCAATACCGGTATGTCAATAATAAATGTTTAAAATCATTTGGTTATGCACTGTAAATGAAGTTTATTATGACCGCCACCCACAAACCAATTCATTACATTTCACAATGACAATTACATATAATAATAACAACCATTTGTACAAAATGCAACCAACCTAATACAGTTATAAGGTATCCCCAAACTGACACATTATAAATAATTACAATATATATCCTCGTAATAAAGTCATAATAATAAATAAAGAAGGTTATATGTTTCATGTAATTTATCTAGCATGTTTGGGAATTATTTTACATGAAATCATACAATTATATTCCATACTGAGCATTTCTAGAATGACAAAGTTTATAATTACAGGTAATTAAAAAAGATTAGTGTTCATTAGAGATCAAAGGAATTGATATAACAATCTGTTTAATGTTCATTTTACATATTACTCTATTTTTTTCAACTGGTTGGGCATGGCTTAACACGGGTTGACTGATTACAGGAAAGTCCATGTATTTAGGAGGGTCAACACCGATTATATATGTAGATGCGTTCTATTCCTTTTGTATGAATTGATTTCGGTGACACTGCTGAATACAGTTCAATAATGTCAATAACGGGAACTGCCCTGTACATACACAAAATAAAATCAAATGCTCTCATGTAAATTTAAAGGTCAACTCTGCCCGACCAGTTAAATAAAATAGAGTAATAGCTGTGAATTATAATGTCTTGTAATAAATCTATGAATTTATCCTGATATTGATGGTAAAATAAATATTCTAAATTATCTCTTTCAGAATTTGAATCTTGTTGCTTTCATTTACATTTTTTTTTAAATGGCTTTATTATTTTTTGCCCTTAAATAACTTGTAACTTACACATTGCCATACTTGTGATATCATAAATATATTACAAATATAGACACTGACATCTTGCACACTTGACATTCTGAATCTTCAATTTTATTACTCACATTGACATAAAAATGTCAATGTTGGATTTTTTGCTTCATTTTTTCCCAAAAAAATAACTTGTGTCTCATACAATGGACAAAATATACTGTGATATAGAGAGTCAAGGCATCACCTAAATTATACTAGAATAAATACCCTTTTCAAGTCTGTAAAGAGTGTATTGTTTGTTTTCTCCACCATTCAGAGTTAGAACACGTAACTGGTTGACAGCCATGGTTTCTCTATCTTTTCACCACACCAACTATAAATATATCTACAATGTACACAACATTCAAATACTTGGTAAATGAGCTAAATTTACTATACAGTAAAATAAAATTATTTGTCCTTGGTCTTCATAAAAAATAAATTTATGAATTAATATTGTAATACATGTATTCAGCCTTTTCTTCTAGCCTCAGGCATTCCATAACAAATGATAGGCTAAATAAAAATTAATAACTTCATCCAGCATGTCTAGTTTCTACATGTCAGTGGATAAAAATATAATGAAAATAAATGATATGTTAATGATCTTGATTAAATAAACAATGTCAAATGATGGGTTTAAGTGTTATAGAAATTAAGTATATTGTCAGGGATGATTAATACAATCTAATTTAACAGTAAAATTGGTGTTGACCATTCTTATATACATGTAGCCTATATGCAATAAGCATGATATTGATAAGCATGTATTTTCTGAAATCAATTTATTGTTTTTCATATTATCAAAAATTGTATAATTTGTTTTACATCAATTTATCTTCTTTTTTTTTTGACAATGAAACAAAAATTTTCTTTAAAGATAAATATTACTTCAGTTCTCAGGTAAATAAATTGAAGCTTTTCAAGCATATATTGTATGTAATTGAATAGAAATGTATTTAAAATGTAATTGCAATATAACACCAGTTTTTCAAAATGTATTTAAATATATTCAATTACATGTAATTGAAATCAAGTTCAATTACAATTACTTTCAATTACTTCCAAAAAAGTAATTCATTGCAATCAATTGCAATTACCCCATCCCTGATCAGAAACAAGAATTGCCTGTGGCGGCCATGTTTGTTAATGGATCGGAACAAAATGAGCAATCGCAACAGAGGATTGTCCATAGATGCTTCCTACCAAGTTTCAGTACATTTGGCCAATCAGTTTCAGAGGAGAAGAATTTTTAAAATCAGCCAATCAGAAACAAGAATCGCCTGTGGCAGCCATGTTTGTTAATGGATCGAGACGGAATGAGCAATCTTTATAGATGACCTTCTATAGATGCTTCCTACCAAGTTTTGGATCATTTGGCCAAGCGGTTTCAGAGGAGAAGATTTTTAGAAATCGACCAATCAGAAATAAGAATTGTCTGTGGTGGCCATGTTTGTTGATGGATCGGAACGAAATGAGCACTCTTTATAGAGGACCGCCCAAAGATGCTTCCTACCAAGTTTCGGTTCATTTGGTCAAGCGGTTACAGAAGAGAAGAATTTTTAAAATCAGCCAATCAGAAACAAGAGTCGTCTGTGGTCTGGGGTGTATTTCTTTGGACTGTTCCGAACATTCCATGTGCCCTAAGTCAATGAAGTGATCTATAACTTTTTGGACAAACAATATGGTGGATAAGTTAACTCTGTTATTTCTGTCAGCGTCAGCAGAACTCGAAATGGACAACGACGACGATGAGATGAATTTGGAAGAATCAGTAGTTACTGTAGCCATACATTGTAGTTGCTGCTTCCATGTAATTTAACCTTTAATTATAATATTACTGAATCCTAAAAATATGCAAACTGAACAATAAATGACGGATACATCATGCATGTAATCTTTATATTATATAATTTTCATAGAGTGTTTTAACGTATAGAGGGGTTAAGTAGGAGATAAAGCAGATCTTAAAAAGGGTATTTGAGGAGCGTGAGTCAAAAGATTATTACCGAACGTAGTGAGGAAAACAATTGTTTTCGTAAATTTACATTGGCATATTTTGTATGTTTCTAAAAATAATTTGAAATCCATAAATCTATCAGAGACAGTGGTGCTCCAAACCAAATATTTTTTTTTCTTACAAATTAATTGAATAAAGAGGGTTGGAAATGGAACTTCACGTTAAGAAGCTCCTATATGTGTTCTCCCAGGAATCAAATTTGCACCAAAATGATTGATTTATAAACCTATAGGGGACTGTATTCACAATTTACAATGTCTCTCCCCCCCCTAAAAAATCCACGCATTTCTTTTGTATTACGTAATTTTAGGAAAATGAGTAAGCAGTGATTGGGATTACCACGCTCCCCGCACCATAGTCGCATTACACGACGAAATAGCGCATTTCCACATAAAAACTCTGCGTCATACGCGCCCATTCGTTTCCTGATGAAGTCAGACGTACATACAGCCGAACCGTTCTGTCAATACTGGACGGACATAGTCTCATTGAAATTTTTTGAATCCCAATCACTGTATCTAATTTATAATTTAGTTTTTATTTCAAAATGATCTCAGTGGGAGCGCCAAGCACCATTTCCGTACCTCCACTCATGTTACGTATTGTCCACAGATTCAAGGGAGAATACTCCAATATTGGTATAGATGGCGCTCGCGGCACTTCACGTCATTTATTTGTTTACGTTACATGTGTGTGGTTTTTTATGAAATAAAGTAGAAAAAGTAATAAACTATTCATATTTTTTTAATTTGTTGGTATCTTAAGTATGTTTACTATATGATTGAATCGTACTGAACATTAACTGTGAAATGTATATCTTATAAACGGCTTTGAAAATCGGAAATTGCTTTGATGTTTTTGGAAATAAAATTATGGC
>MJUT01030375.1:342763-376664 GCA_002080005.1 Gigantidas platifrons
ATAATTAGGTAACCCCAAGTCCACATTTGTTCAGCAAGTTCAGAATAGGGAATACATTACCGTACCTACAAAGGTCTCAAAATGCTAAAAATGACCGAAAATGAACCACGACTTAAAACCCAAATTTATAAGTGGAGCAAGCAAATGACGAGTTTGTTTAATTAACAGACCTTCCTTTATGTTTATTCTTTCGATTTAAATATATTTCAACCTTCATCGGTTTTGAGGACNCATTTGTGTCAGTCAACTGCAGACCAGGGTATTACCCGCCATATTTTTATTGACATCTGGCGTCGTTTGATATTTCTAATATTTCGAGCAGTTAGGCGTTTTGTACATGTTTTATTGGTTAAGTTACACCAAACACATGATCATTAACAAAGTTACGATGAATATTATGATCAAATTAATTCAGATGTTGCTTATTTTTGTATTTGAAATACGGCCTCGCGATCGTTTACAGTGACGCCATGACGGTTTTTATGATTATCTCCCTTTCCCCGCGTGACTACAGATCGGAACTCTTCAATGTCGGCGACTTTCCCACTGATCTGTGAAAGTTCAACTGCAAATCAACATCGATATCTGGTACCTTGTACATGTGTACATACAATTTTATACCTTTACATACGGAATTCAGGCTTAAATAAATTGTAAACCAGTTTCAAAAACTGATATATCTGATAACAGCAAAGTACAACAACGAGCAACAACGGATTTATAACACTTTCCCGGCGGGAAGTATCGGATACCGATCAGCATGTTACTTTCCCGTGTTTTTTTTACTTTCCCTGGGAAACGTGAAATGTGAATTTTCATGCATTGCATAGCGTTTATCATGCATATCAGATGGATTTTTTGTCCAGATCAAGGTTTAAGCCAAGAATGAAAAAAAAGTGTTAAGTTCAAGATCGTATGTCCTTCATCATATTTATTCAAACAGAAGAGTGTGAGTTGTCAGATAGTTTATATATCTCCTCCACCCATGTATTAAAGTTTGTTAAATGTTTTTATTCTACTTTATTTTTCACACTGGATTTTGGCGCATAGTTCTGTCATTATGGCCCATTCATATAAAAAATGTCCCATTGACAAGGAAAGGAAGGGGGCCATAGTCCCATTGAATTTTTTTTTAATCCCAATCACTGAGTAAGGTGTAAAAAAATAGTCGGTTCCACCATCTTGATTCCTTCTGCACCACCTCAAAACATGGTACACCCCGCACACTGTTCTGTTTGTTCTCGCAGAGTGTTTCGTACCACTTCATTCGCTAGAACATGTTCGGCACATCCCGAACATACGAAAGAAATACACCCCAGGTTTGTTAACGGATCGGGACGAAATGAGCAATGAGGGCCTTCCATAGATGGTTCCTACCAAGTTTCAGTTCATTTGGCTGAGGGGTTTTAGAGGCATATTTATCTGTAATTCAATTCATAGCTAACTGCATTTTACTAATATATTTAAATTAGAGTTATCTCCCTTTCCATAGAAAAACAGATTTTTTTTTTTAGAAAGCTTACAATCATAAACATGAATTGCCTGTGGTGGCCATGTTTGTTAATGACGAAATGAGCAATCTTTATAGAGGACCTTCCACAGATGATTCCTACCAAGTTTCAGTTCATTTGGCCCAGTGGTTTCAGAGGAGAAGATTTCTAAAAATAGGCCAATCAGAAACAAGAATTGCCTGTGGCGGCCATGTTTGTTAATGGATTGGGACGAAATGAGCAATCATTATAGAGGACCTTCCATAGATGCTTCCTACCAAGTTTCAGCTCATTTGGCTAAGGGTTTCAAAGGAGAAGATTAAAATGTGAAGTTAGCAGACGACGGACGACAAGTGATGTCAAAAGCTCACATTGCCTTTGGCAAGGTGAGCTAAAAAGTCCCCACAAAACAGTGCAGTAAAATTTTTTTATTATGGAAATTTTTTTTCAAGCAAAATGTCAGTAAATCAACAACATATCAACAACTTATAAAAAGTTTATTTTGTAGCATTTTTGTTTTTAATTTAAAACATGAATGTAATTTTAATAGGTCTTGTATATTTTAATTATTTTAATGGTTTGCTATTTTGTTACCATGATACTTAAACAGGTTTTATTTTAGTATGATAATTGTAAAAAAAATATCTATGAAGCAATCATTGAATTAAAAAAAAAACAAGATGAATCTGTTTAACCTTGACTTACATGTACTTCAGTTAAATGTCAGTGATCAGATAACTATACATAGTTGTTGATTAAAATTCAATTTAAACATGAGAATCAGTGGTAGAAATTACAGCATATCACCAAACCATGGAAAGAATATCACCTACACTTTACTAAAAATTATTGTTGAACTCTGATTGACTTCCTACAAATTAATAGAAGCTGATCATCCCATGAATTTATTTGAACAAATTTCAGGAGTATTTTTATTTAAAAAAAAATACATAACGTATAAACAATTGTACCATAGTTAGACTTAGGTGAAAAGATCTTGTTAAAAAAGTGTGGTGTTTATATTGCAAACGGTAGCCCACACTTTACATTTGTTTTGATTTTTTGTGTTTAATGCCACTTTCAGAAATATTTCAGCTACTTCTATCATGGCGACCAGTTTTAGTGGTGGAGGAAGCCGGAGTACCCGGAGAGAACCAACGACCATGGGCAAGCAACTGGTAAACTTCATCACTTGCGGCTGCGAATCGAGTGCACCTTTTTTTGTAAATTACAAAGCTGGGCACGAACCCACGCCATATTGGTGATAGGCTTGTATGAGCTGTTAGATCCAGCGACCTAACTCACTGAGCCACCTTGCCCCCCACACTTTACAATCTTGATTGTGATTGGTTCATGTTGTTCAGGGTTACAAGGAAAAAAGAGTTATGTTCCTCTTTGGGATAAGTTGTTATTCATTTGCTCCATCAAAAATGTTGAAATAAGTATGGATTATCTAATTAAGGAATTTCCAAAATCCGGTGAGAAACTTTATATCGTATATTGGAAACTTTGTTATGTAGAAATTTAGAAATATGTTTTTGAACTGAAGTAACTCTCCCCTTTATCATATAGACGTTTTCAGAAATCAGTGATTACCTAGTTATCGTTCGTGGACACTAGATGGCGTTACTATCGTCCGCCATTAAGAAAGTACAACAATCGGTTGTTTACACTAGTTACGATTAATCAGTATTCATAATTGGATTAGATAAACACGCTTCAGTTGTTATTTTATGGCTCCTCATGAAACTTTTTTTTCAGATAAAGAAATTCAGATATTCAGATGTTTTAATTTGATCAAACTTAAATTCCTTTTCATCTTCACTACAGATCCCTATAAAGAAATTGACCTACAAAAAGTTTTAATTTGTTTTACAATTTAACACACAAAAAAAAAANAATAAAACAGAATTGAAAAATGCACCTTAAGATGTCACATTCAAAGTTAAAGGGGTATTAGCTATGATTTTGATAAAAAAAATTATATGTTTTGGAAATTGGTAAATAGCTTTAAATGATGAAATAGAGGTAAATATTTCACATTAAACAGCTAATCAAACCACTTTCCACCTTTTGAGAACGAAAATTACCATCGATTACTTATTTGTATTTTGTCGCTTATTAACTGCCAACTTGCACGGTTCGTTGTTCATACATGTAATTAACACTGACTAAAATTCACAAAATATAAGAAATAAGTGCATTTTTGTACTAATTTAATGACGATTCGACAAACTCTGTAAACAATGTTGATAATTAATAAGATGACGTCCATTTCTTGATCCATCTCAAAACACGAGCAGTTGCAGGCCTTTTCCCCAATGTGCGTACATTTCATAACATTTATAAGTTACAGAAACATGTTTTATTAAGGCATCAATCATATCTGATAGTTTTTATGGGTAACAAAAATTTACGATTTGGCAGAGAATGCCCCTTTAAGTTCTTTCTTATCAGCTAGGCACACTTTTTATCATTATTACTTCACTTTAAGACTTATAAACATAGATACAAAATGCAACTATTTTGCATTTTTGATTTTCAAGCCATCTTCCAATTTATTTGTACTTAAAAAATAAATCTATATATTTTTTTTCTTATAAATGTGTATAAATATCTTCTATAAATTTCAATTTCTTATCTAATTTTTATTCTTATTATGTAACAATATAGTCAGGTTGTTATTTCCATTGAATGGCATCTCAAAATAGATTGCTTCACAGTAGGGGGTCTTCCTGTATATTGAGTACATCCTGTATATTACAAGACAACCTAATTCCGATCGCCTAGAAAATATTCCCACGACAAACATATTTTTTTATAACCACAGTGATCAACCTTGCAAAGGACACATCTTGAAGATGGCTTGAAATTCGAAAATGCAAAATAGTTGCATTATGTATCTATGTTTATAAGTCTTCACTTTAAATCGTATAGTAATAATTTCAAAAAGCATATATTATAATTTATATATTTACTTTTTAATTTCATACAAATATTAATTTGATTACCCCTTTTTTCTTATGCTTGAAAAGCAAAAGAAAAAAAAAAGTGCATGCAGTAGGATTTATACCGATTTTGTATGGGGAAAATAACGGTAATTAAAATAAAATAATAATACATACAAGGTAATTTATTTGTTGTCATTATATCTCCGTTTACAAATCACTTCACAGCAGGTGTTATTATTGAATTTCAAGCCGAAATAACAGTATATTGTGACACCTGTACTAGAGAAACCATACATTAGCGTATCGATAAACCCCGAGAACATAATATTTTTGTATATTACTAATGGCAGACACACTCAGAAGTCGATAATGGCCATGCCCATGTTTTTAAGAATAAAAAGGTCTATACAGTGATCGGGAAAGTCCAGCGCCATGTGCAATTTGCGCATTAAGCTGAAAAATGGTGCAGTGAAAGTAAAATGTAAGCGCCCGTGTGGCGCACAATAATTTTGCAAGGTTCGGTATCCATGGAACGATAGTCATCAGTCGTGCAGTACACCGAATTGCAGTGAACCCCTTGAAAAACAGTGAACCCCACTGACTTATGCATAATCGTGTCGAAATCGGATCATTGAGAACGTTTTGCCTAATTATATATTTATCGGACTGTCTCGTGGTTTTTCATTTGCTTAACGCTGAAGTAAATATAATTATGAAATGTCTAAATACCGGGAAAAGAATAACAACCAATGATGTGACTTTTTTTTCAAATGTTACTCCAAATAAACGTTTGTAAATTTGATTTTTGACAAATATGAATCAAATGAATGAAAATTTGTATAAAATCATCCATAAATTAAATATGAAATTTTATTTTAACGGAAAATTATATTTCTGAAAGTACGTGTCTGCGAGTTATTGTTTGCCGGTATTTAGTGGAATTTTATAGAAAAATGCCTCCGAAAAAAAGCAGCGTCTGCCTGTTTTACCTGGCCAGAAGACTTTGTTTTCGTTTGTTGGTCAAGATGGAAATAACAATTTCGATCCTGACGATTCTGTGAGAAAAGAAACTGAATATATGATTGACTCTGGCTAACAAGACGTACAAGTACCCCCGACTCTGTCTCATCAGATTGTGATGCTAACGAGAAAGACGTCCGCAAATGCTGTCCTGTTCAATCATGGTTGTTTATTGTTAAAAACTTACTTGGAATAAAAATTCATTTGAAATGTATGACTTTATAAAGCCTTTTGACCTTTATTTGATTTACTGTGTGTGTAACTGAGTTGAGAACAGATTCAATAACAAAGGCATGAAAGGTGTATCAAATGTTAATTTTTTTATTCTCTGTAATTTTGATTAGCTTGTGAAATTGTTCTTGTTCCTTGTGATACAAAATGTAAGTGGTTTCTCAATTATATTGGTCAAGATAAGGAAATCTACAATACAAATTTAACTATACATCAGTGTCACTGGATTGGAAAAATGAAGCTTAAAACCCTAATTCCTCAGTGATACCCGTTCCCCCTGGTAATTATAATTATGTAGGATATTAAAAATAATAGAAAAATAAGTGATATTTGATTACTTATAGATATTAAATGGAGAAATTTTAAATATGTAGCATGTTAAAGTGTATGTTTCGATAATGGCCAAAGTTAAACATTTCAGTCCTTGGAATAACAATGTAGTGAAGCAGGTAAAGATGAGTGAATCCAGAGTCTGTAGAAATCACTAGAAAACTGAAAAGCAATTCAATTTCAATCAATTATATTTATTTAAATGTTACATGAGCTATAGTATGAAAATACATTCATCTATGCATTATTGTGCTGGAAATTTATTTCATTTGCAATGGCCCATTCATATATATGATAGCATGGCCCATTGAAATTCAGAATGGCCCATTGAAATTTTTTTGAAGGGGCCATGGGCCCATTCTGAAAAAAACCTTCAAGATCACTGCTATATAGACATCAGTTAATTGTACTCATTGGGACCTTGGCCGAACTTTTACTTTGATTAACCATGTGCAATGAACTGTGGAGAACTGCGTCACCTGTGATCAAGTTGGACTTTGGACCTTATTGTCCATATTGTATCCCATTAGTATACTGTTTAGCGAGTCACATTTACAATACACATTCAAATATGTCTTTGGGCGAAACTAGGAAACTTTTACAACAACCAATATCAGTGTTCTTTTGAATACGATTTTGAAACTTGTCTCTAGTATAGATGTTAGACTGCAAGGTGTCGAACATATAGCTTAAACGGATGTGGACATTGAGGAATGATTTGTTTTTTAATTCATTGAATGATCTCGTTTCGTTTCGTTTCTCAGTTTACATATTCTGTTTCGTTTCGTTTCTCAGTTTACAGATTTTGTTTCGTTTCATCGTATTTCATTTCGTTTCTCACTTTACAGGGACCCTTTTTGGGACCACAGGTATCTTTATTTAAGCTGATCGGCAGCTTCATATTCATTATCAACAACCAAGTATAATAAAGTGTCATCTGCAAACAATTTATTTAATATTACAAGAAATATTATTAACAATATAATAATGTAAATGAGAAAAAGCATAGGTCCAAGTATGGAGCCCTGGGGAACCCCAGCATTTATATATGTGGTGTCCGAAGTTTCACCATTTATAACCACTTGTTGACGTCTATCAGATTATGAGATAGATAACTTTCAAACCATTTAAAAACTGTATCATCTATACCAATGCCTTTTAATTTTTATAAAAGACCCTTGTGCCAAACACGGCTAAAAGCTTTACTATGTCACAAAATATTATTCTTATTTCTTTTTCATCATCTATTGCTTTTCAGAAGTAATTTGAAATACTAATAAATTGATTGAAATTTTGTTATGACTATGAGGATATTTTTCAACAAGAAGTTATGAACATACTTAAAAATACACTTTTCCATAATATTACCAATAGATGACAATAGAGATAATAGGTTATAGATTACCATACGACCTTGATATATAAGAGAAAACAAGGAAAATGTCATTCTATCATCACAGTTCACAGCAATATGAATATTAAATATTATAACAATATAACAAGTATTAACATTTTATTGAAAAAGGAATTGCTCAGAATGAAGAAATGAACAACCATAACTGGAACAGCAAATAAAATGCAATGGACAGGGGAAATCTATGTTATGATGGTCATGGTAAAAGTACATGTGAACTCAACGATACTCTGACATGACTGATATTCTGTTCAAATATTGCATTTATTATATGCAATACTTTTTTGATATGTCTGAAATGAATATAAAAAGGTCTTCGATATATACTAGTGATTTATTTACTTACATTATATATACAGCCAATTGGTCGTGATATTTCGTCTGCAAACTAAAACTCTCAATTCCAGTTCAAGGTCACACTACTACGAAACTAACCAATAAACCCTATTTAAAAGAATAGCATTGCTTGGAATGTATTGAAATTATTAAAATTCCGTTTGAACAAAATAGATACTGTAGTTCTATCAAACATACAATTTGGAAATTATATTGAATACGAAAATATAAGTAGAGTCAAACTCAAGGGAGATAAGGGGGAAAACTGTTTTAACTGATGAACGTCTGAAGTTTGTTTTTAGATATAAGTGGTCAATTCCAATGTGACCACACCAACTATTCTGTGCTCAGAAGCCGTTTTTTAGCAGAATGGTATTTATTTTTACTTAAATCACCATGCAAAATATTCTCTGACATTATTTAATAACATCTACATTACTATTAGTCATTCCTCTGCCGTTCGACGAATTCTAGACACTTCGGCACCGGGACAAATCGGCACCAGGACACTTCGGCACCGGGACAAATCGGCACCTATGTGAGAAATTTCGGCACCAAGACAAATCGGCACCCGGACAATTCGGCACCTCAAAAATACAAATGGGCACTTGTGTTTTTTTTCTTTGATTTTACGTACAAAACTTCCAATACACACTAATAGCCTTGAACCAATTCCAAATTTTCGGAAAAGATCCCGATCATGCCGATTATAATCCTGATCCACGTTTAGTTATTGATGAAAAGAAACGGCTCATACTATTTGTTTTGGTAATGTTAATGTTTGCCTTGTATAATATTATGGTAAGAATTGTGATTTTGATGTTTTGTAATCCTTTTTTCTGTATTTTATCATTTAATAATTGTGTTTTAGGGTTATATACCCCTTTTTCACTCCAATGTTAACCCTACGGAATACTTGTGGAAAATCCCCCGTTTAAATTACTGCACTGAGTCTGTTGTTTATGGAATTTACGCCAGGTATGACATTTATATAAAAAGTAAGTCATAGGAGTGCATGCATAAACACTTCATATTTCTTGTCCTCAATTTTCGAAATGCTTTTGATCTTAATTAAGAGAGTTAATAATGGCTTCTTTTAAAGAATATTTAAATCAATTATGTTTTGATTGCATTTAAACGATCATTGATGTTTTTGTTTTTTTTTAACTTTCTTTGATTTAAAAAAAAAAGCTAATCACGTTTGTTTGAAAGAAAATGCGGTACCGATTTGTCCTGATACCGAACTGTCTTGGTGCCGAACTGTCTTGTTACCCCGTTCGACGACTATTTACATCTTGCTGTTGTCGTTGAACGTCAGATCGCTCTCCATAATGAAAACAGCTGATTTTCCTCCCCATCTCAGCCGTGGCACATTTCCACGTTTTGTGACTATCAGATTTTATTTTCTATCCAAAACCCTTATATAAATCGCTTCACCAATCATTTTTCTATTCATTCATAACCATCTTACCCTCAGAAATTGGTGTTACACTCCATTACAGCACAATTTCCCCAGACCATATGATTTGGTCATTTTGAACACTGACATTTTGAAATATTTGTCACGTGACTTCGAGAGAACTACGATTACGGCAATGTATCATGGGAGATGATTTGCATATATGATCTGACCTTGTCCAAAATAGAGGGAAACGTAAGACATGCTCTTTCCGAAGCCCACGGATAACACTGCCAAATGAATCTTTTCTATCCAACATATTTTGTATTATTTCCTTCTGCTCTGATTTGAGCTGTAGATGGAGCTGTTTGTCCTGCAGAATACGCTTCATATCGTCTTGTATGTTTGTTTACGTATGCAAATTTGGCGCACTGCATTTAGTATCTCCCATCATGCAATGCATTGCTGTCATCTTTCAGTTAGTATCGCGAGATCACGTTAAAAAAATGGCAGTGAAATGACCAAATCATCGGGTGTAAGGAAAAAAACGTGCTGTAATCGAGTGTAACACCTCTCTCTGAGGGTAAGATGGTTATGAATGAATAGAAAAATGATTGGTGAAGCGATATATATTAGGGTTTTGGATAGAAAATAAAATCTGATACATTTTGTAGTCACAAAACGTGGAAATGTGCTACAGTTGAGATGCTGAGGAAAATCCGCTGTTTTCATTATGGAGAGTGATCTGACGTTCAACGACAACAGCAAGATGTAACAAGTCGTCGAACGGCAGAGGAATCTCGGACTACATGTACATCTATATTAGTCCGAGATTCCTCTGCCGTCCGACGGCATGATTTTCCTAAACATCACATTTATTAATATTTTTTCACTTTAATTCTTTGTACAATATCTGAATAATTGAAAAAATAAAGATTTGAAGTTAACTTCCTTTTTAAAACCAAGATATGGGTTCATATTCATAGGTTGGTAGGCAACTTTTTTTGTTTGAAAATTTTTATTTTATGAAAAAAGTAACCCATCTTTTTCTTTACCTTTTCTTCTTCTTAAATATTCAAAAACAACATACCAATAGCATCATTTACATGTTAACATTCAGAATTAAAATAAAATGGGGCATACTTTCAATAGAAAAAAAAATATGGGTCTTTAAATAGGGGTACCCTCTAATCTCGTTGAGATTAGGATTCCGAGGAAATTTTTGTCTGTATCTTCATCGTAATTTCGTTTTAAGCCCTATCAAGGGTATTCTGGAAATTGTTTATTTTACCCCCCGGTGCATTCCGATGGATATTTTGGCATGGACGGATTGTGTCAGATCAAGTGCAGGTAAGATTTCATATATAGACATATTTTCTAGTTCAAATCTGCAAAAATATTAACATTTCCTTACCCTTTACAGCGTATATCCGACAAAATAATCCAAACTTCACTTTGAATGGTTCGCCCTTTTACTGAACTCTAGAACTACACCACGTGATAAAAAATCGTGACGTATTTTGGTATAGTCTGTTTCATAGTTCGAGATGTCAATGTCAAATTATTTTATTACTTCTATCCTGACATCGACAACTTGAACTACAAAACAGACTATACCAAAGTATGTCACGATTTTTGATCACGTGGTGTAGTTCTAGAGCTCAGTAAAATGGCGAACCATTCAAAGTGAAGTTTGGATTATTTTGTCGGATATACGCTGTAAAAGGTAAGGAAATGTTAATATTTTTGCAGATTTGAACTAGAAAATATGTCTATATATGAAATCTTGCCTGCACTTGATCTGACACAGTCCGTCCATGCCAAAATATCCATCGGAATGCACCGGGAGGTAAAATTTTAAATTTCCAGAATACCCTTGATAGGGCTTGAAACGAGATTAGGATGAAGATACAGACAAAAATTTCTTCGGAATCCTAATCTCAACGAGATTAGGGTACCCTCATACGTTTTCATGAAAAATACACTAAAAGTAAAATGTAAAAAGAACAATATATTTTTTCACAATTTTCAATATTTTTTTTAATTTTTGAAATATAAAGACAATCATGTGTTATTACCTCAATAATTATGATAATTTAAATGGGTGGTCATTACATTTTGTTTACATCTTTATGAAAAATGTACCCCAAAAAAGTATTCCTTATTATTTGAGTGGTAAATTTTCAAAACTGAAGCAATAAAAAAAAGTCACTATGGTTTCAAAACATACCCTTATCCAAACATCCTTATACCATTAGCTAACTAGACAATATAATGTTTCCATACTAAAGTAAAAAAAGTTTGTTTTCTTAAATTTAATGCGAAAAATAGGGGGGAGGTAAATTAGTTTTGCCACCTCAACTTTTCAAAGTGGGGAGGGTGATTGTCCCCAGCTTCTTTTCCCATGAAGTGGTATTAGTGAAGTTCGAGCTGCAGACTCATATGGAGCATCTGAGCTCATGACAGTCTGGAGTTTTAGTGGTGTTTCAATTAGTGACAGTGTTTCTCAATCTTCAGTTTTCATATAATTCTGCACTGTATTCATAATTTTTTGTCAGCCCATTAAATATTTGTCTTTTTGTTTTGTTATACCTGTATATTTATATCATATATTGTTAATAGAGTAATAGATTGACCAATAAATGTAGCTCTCAGTCTATACGACATTTTTTAACTTATAAACTATAGTATAAACAATCGAAGATGCTAAAACCGGAAGTTGGATTATGTAATTTTTTCTGCAGAATTATCTCCCTTTGATGTCAACACGCATTTATTTTTGTGAAATAAATTATGTCAACGAGGGAAAATGATAGAAATAACTATTATTATATGTTGAAATTTGTTAAAAATAACCATTGTTTGTGCGTTTACGACCTAAATCATATTTTTTAAATGAAATTTCCACTTCAAATTAATATGTTTTCACGAAGAAAATGTGTCTCAAATTTTATTTAATGTTCATAAACGCTAAATTTAATCATCCCTACATAATAATTTGCACATATTCAAAGCATTTGTAAACGGGTCTCTTTATATAGCCCCGTAACACATAGCATGTAAACGGGTGTCATCTTTTCTGAATTTTTCATTCATTGCATCGGGGCGACACCTAAGCAGAGGTGCCAGTCGTTACTTATTTAGAACTTGCTGTGGCCGTGGGACGTCAGAGCGCTCTCCATAATGAAAACAGCGGATTTTCCTCCGCATCTCAACTGTGGCACATTTCCATGTTTTGTGGCTATCAGATTTTATTTTCTATCCGAAACCCTTGTATAAATCGCTTCATCAATCATTTTTCTATTCATTCATAACCATCTTACCCTCAGAAATTGGTGTTACACTCCATGACAGCACGATTTCCCCAGACCATATGATTTCGTCATTTTGAACACTGACATTTTGGAATATTTGTCATGTGACTTCGAGAGAACTACGATTACCGCAATGTATCATGGGAGATAATTTGCATATATGATCTGACCTTGTCCAAAATAGGGGGAAACGTAACACATGCTCTTTCCGAAGCCCGTGGATAACACTGCCAAATGAATCTTTTCTATCCAACATATTTTGTATTATTTCCTTCTGCTCTGATTTGAGCTGTAGCTGGAACTGTTTGTCCTGGAGAATACACTTTATATCGTCTTGTATGTTTGTTTACATATGCTAATTTAGCGTGCTGCATTTAGTAGCTTCCATCATGCAATGCGTTGCTGTCATCTTTTAGTTAGTATCGCGAGATCACGTTAAAAAAAATGGCAGTGAAATGACCAAATCATCGGGTGTAAGGAAAAAACATGCTGTAATCGAGTGTAACACCACTCTCTGAGGGTAAGATGGTTATGAATGAATAGAAAAATGATTGGTGAAGCGATTTATATTAGGGTTTTGGATAGAAAATAAAATCTGATAGCCACAAAACGTGGAAATGTGCCACAGTTGAGATGCGGAGGAAAATCTGCTGTTTTGCTTATGGCAAGCGCTCTGACGTTCAACGACAACAGCAAGATGTAAATAGTCGTCGAACGGCAGAGGAATCTCGGACTACATCTACATCATAGGCACTTGTCTCTGTAAAAAAAAATGTGTACCAATATCATATATTAAGTCTTAATATATGATATAGGTACACATTTTTTTTTTACAGAGACAAGTGCCTGTGATCTACATCTATTAAAAAAAAAATAAGTATACCATATACGGTTGATCTGCAGTGGTAATTCCATAGCGCAGATACTGCTGTGCAAACGTCAACCTGGGTGGTCGGTATTTACATGTGCAAGTAAAATGCGGATAAAAACAGATGGTTCACTGTTTACGTCTGCAGTCTGGATGATCTCCTTGAAGCTCTCTGGCGTGGTAACCTGGTACTGGTAGTGGTATAAAGCTTCTGGAGGAAGGCTGTTCCAGTCGGTTATGGTTCATGGTAGGAAGCTGAACTTGTATGCATCTGTAGAAGTACTGATCTGGGAGAATTTGTCGGGGTAGTATTGCCGTGTAAATATGGAGGGTCTTCTGATGTAAGATGGAATGTTAATGGCAGCTTTATCATGGATGGCTTTATAGAGGAGAGTCAGTCTGCTAGTTTTTCGTCTTAGGGTCTAATGCAAAATCGTACTGTAATTGAGTGTAGCACCACTTTCTGAGGGTAAGATGGTTATGAATGAATAGAAAAACGATTGGTGAAACGAATTGTATAAGGGTTTCAGATAGAAAATAAAATCTGATAGCCATGAAACGTGGAAATGTGCCGACCCAGAGTTGGAACGGCAAATCCGCTGTTTTCCTCATGGAGAGTGCTCTGACGTCCCACGGCTCCAGCAAGTCGAACAAAAAGCCGTCAGACGGCAGAGGAATCTCGGACTAGTCAGACTATCACTAGAGTATGCCTGTTCAGTAAAACAGACATAAGCAAAATAGAAATGTTTCAACGGAGGGCTGTGAGATATGACACGAACAGACAACAGAATACATCTAGTGTTGGTGACATGTTACAACATCTTAAATGGCACAGCCTAGAGGATCAACGCAGAGATGCACGCTTTGTCATGATGTATAAAATCTTTAACAAAGTGGCAGTCAGTAAAAGTGACAGACTTTCATCACCCCTGACCCACCCCTGAAACATGCACACTCAGTCATATTGGAGCCCAATATGTAGGACCCAACAGAGAAAGGCATCATTTATCCCTCGAACCATTGTAGACTGGAATCACCTACCTCAGACCGCAGTGCTGAGTGACTCGGCTGTGATTACTTCATCTAATCTTTAAATTCAACCCCGTTTTTTGTACATATTTTAAAACTTATTTTCTTATTGTTTATATTGTTCTTTTTTTGTGATGCAATTCCCTTGACATAATCTTCAAACTGTTGAAGTAGGTCAATAATTGGTAGAAGTAAAAGTAGAAGCCTTGGTAAGGTTGTCTTGGCTTTTTCGTTGGTGAATAGAGAAGTGGAGTTCATCCCAGGTTTTTAGTGGGGTTCGTGTTGCATGATCTTTAGTTTTCTGTGTATTTTTGTGGATCGTTGTTTGTCCTTTTTCTTTTGGCCATTGTGTTGTCTGTCCTTCTTTGATTTACGGTTTCTGATTACCCCTTTGATATCTTCAAGCTCTTCTTACCTCAAACTAAGGCCACTCCAAATTGATTACTTGTTCTTTGGATTTTTTCATTAAAAAAATGGAGCGGGAGAGCGAAATTTTTTTAATTATTTTTTTTTCCTAAAAATGTATTTTTTGGAGGCGCTAAAATCTTGAACAAGCGAGTGACACTTTTTTTTTATTTTTTTAATCATTTTCCCCCTCATTTGTGTGTTTTTAAATGAGAATTCAAGATAATTTTATAAGCGGGCGACTTTTTTTTATTTTAAATTATTTAAATATCATGAAACATGAAGAGGGAATGTTGAAGAAATGGTGAGGAAACATTTTTTGTCGAAATTTTCAATCTGAATTTTAAGGTGCGAGCGGGTCCGAAGAACAAGTATTTAATTTGGAGTGGCCTAATGGTATATATTTTGAAATTCAGAAAACCAACACAAGATATTAAAATGTTTAACATTCTAATAAAGAAGAATTGAGTTGCTCAAAGTTTGAAACCAAGAACTATAGGGTATACAATGTAAGCATACATGTAAATGATGACTTTATACATTGACCTTGCAAAAATATATATTTTTTGCAGTTTAATACACGTCCACCGATTCTGTTAGTGGATACACTGTAAGACACAGCACCCTCTAGCAATCCAACAACAGAAAGGAAAAATATATGCAAGTTCTGTTGTTGATTCATCAGCAGAACTCGTGTCATTACCACAAAACATATCAGTCAGTTTTATTAAGTAAAAAATTATTACAAATGTAATTGTATTAAGCAAATTATCAGAGTCAGTTTGATACTGACAAAAATGGTGCAAAAAATATATTCAAGACTTACAAAATATATTTTAATTGATTTAATAAAAACTGCTTAAATGTTATGAATTGTTATTAACATGATAATGGCAACACATTCTAGAAAAATTAAGGTGATAATTTAGCTACCTATTAAATTATCATTAAATTAACTTAAGCAAGTTCTGCTGTGGCTTTAAACTGAAATATAAGCATACAAAGCCAGATTGAATAAAATAAAAAATAAAAACAAACTATTGTTTTATAATCAAAGGTAAATGTGACAATATCTTGATAAAAAAAATATGTCCTGTTTTAACAGCAGCCTTTAAAAAGAATGGAAAAGAGAATTTCTTATTTCTAATTGGGTATCTGCTCATACCATTTCCATTAATTGTGATGAGAACAAAAATAAACCCAAACCCAAAGGAAACTGAAAACAAAACCCAATACAAAAATGAAAAGATATTGAAATGGGGAGAATATCAACTGTGGAAAAAATAAAGGTCGGTGGTTTTCTCCGGGTACTCTGGTTTCCTCCACCAATAAAACTGACCGCCATGATATAATTGAAATATTGTTGAAAGTGGCATTAAACACTATACCATCTCTACAAAACAGAAATAACATGATAACATGTACTTGTACCATTTCAGGCTGAAAGGAAATCTGTTAATAAATACTACCCTCCAGACTGGGATCCATCAAAGGGTTCTGTAAATAAATATGTAGGTCAACACCCACTACGAGACAGAGCTAGAAAATTGAGTCAAGGAATTCTTGTCATCAGGTTTGTAAGCATGATTTTCAAAATCTATATTCTAATTATTAACAAATCCACAATCTAATATGCATGATAGAAAATCATTGAAGCAAAGATAAAATCAATGCACATAACATACATAACAATTCAGTTTAACTAATTACAACAAAACATAACATTCATAACAAATCAGTTTAACAATTAAAACAACAAAGCATAACATACATAACAATTCAGTGTAACAAATTGCAACAACAAAACAACGTACTTAACAATTCAGTTAAACAAATTACAACAACAAAACATAACATACATAATAATTCAGTTTAACAAATTACAACAAAACATAACATACATAACAATTCAGTTTAACAAATTACAACAACAAAACATAACATACATAACAATTCAGTTTAACAAATTGCAACAACAAAACATAACGTACTTAACAATTCAGTTTAACAAATTACAACAACAAGACATAACATACATAACAAGTCTGTTTAACAAATTGCAACAGCAAAACATAACATACATAGCAATTCAGTTTAACAACTTACAACAAAACATAACATACATAACAATTCAGTTTAACAATTTAAAACAACAAAACATAACATACATAACAATTCAGTTTAACAAATTACAACAGCAAAACATAACATACATAACAATTCAGTTTAAAAAATTAAAACAACAAAACATAACATACATAACAATTCAGTTTAACAACTTACAACAACAAAACATAACATGCATAACAATTCAGTTTAACAACTTACAACAACAAAACATAACATACATAACAATTCAGTTTAACTATTTAAAACAACAAAACATAACATACATAACAATTCAGTTTAACAATTTAAAACAACAAAACATAACATACATAACAATTCAGTTTAACAACTTACAACAACAAAACATAACATACATAGCAATTCAGTTTAACAATTTAAAACAACAAAACATAACATACATAACAATTTAGTTTAACAAATTACAACAATGTAACTGTATCAGTTATCCTAAATAGACATTTAAACCAGTAACAGGTAACAATTTTTATACTATACGGTATCCCTGTTGTTTTCATGATTTTCATATCAATTTGTCACAAAAATCCGAACATTTTGCAATGATAATAGTGATGCCATATGTTTAGCATGCTCACCTTGAGTGTGTTAGATCGTGTATTCGAGACACGGTCAGATAAAACCAAAGACTATAAATTGGTATTTACTGCTTTCCCGCTAAGGATGCAGCATTAAGGGACAAGAGCAAAGACTGGTTGACTCGGAATCAGAATAATATAATAATATATATCTATATTAAACAGGACACAATTGAAAATAAATCAAATACATGAATCCTTTTCATGAGCAAAGAGGTCATAAAATAGCACAATAAAAATGAAAATAATGTTCTTGCCATGATATAGCTGGAACAGTGCTCACTTGGAGTGACAATTGCTGACTCATAAAAATTTGTTAGAGAAGAGAAGATAATCGCATATACATTTTGTATTTTAAAAGTACATCATTTAGCAAAAATGGTATATTGTTAATTATGTCAAATCAAAGAAAATATGATGACCATTTCATATGTATCTACCCTATGCATTTTTTAATCATAAATAGAAATATTTTATAGATTTGAATTGCCTTACAATATCTGGTGCGGTGGGTGTAACAGTCACGTTGGTATGGGTGTACGTTACAATGCAGAGAAGACAAAAGTAGGTAACTACTATACAACACCAATCTACAAGTTCAGGATGAAGTGCCATCTTTGTGACAACTACTTTGAAATACAGACAGATCCAAAGGTAGCATTTCTGATTTTTAATGAAACATTTATAATATTTATATATATACATATCTGAAAATTAAACCAAACAGTGTTAGAATTAGATTTTAGAGCTGTCAAATTTTTGTTCTTCCCTCAACGGGATTTGAAAACCATTGATACACAGCAGCACCAATCACTTAGCCTTACGTCCAGCGCCCTAGACCACTCGACCACATCCGCATATAAACGTCTGAAAAAGTAGCCAACGTATGAACCTACGGGATGTCGGATCGGAAACAAGTGTTAGCGATTCTGTGCAAACAAACAAAAATGATAGATGAACGTCTTAAATGTAGTACAATGATATCAAAAAAGATGTTAAAATATAACAAAAATAACTATAAGTCTACAAAAAGGGAAGGACAAAAATATTAAAGTATTGTCAGCTAAAAAATCTCACTGCTGGGTTGAATTTTCAGACATACCATCATCTGTTACCCACGAATGATAAGGCTCAGATACTCTCCACTCATCATTGATCTGTCAATTCATATGAAAACTGTTGTTATTCCCCCCGCAACGAAGTTGTAGGGGGGTATACTGGTTTCACCATGTCCGTCCGTCTGTAAACAAATCCTATGTGGTACGATAAATTGAGTTGTGTTTCTTAGAATCTTTTAAAATTTTATCAGCTGTTTACTGTTGAAGAGAGGAGGATTCCTTTCATTTTTGACGATTTTCACTTTTGCCGTTCCAGAGTTATTGGACTTGATATGACGGAAAATAGGATTTTTACGATAACTTGAGTAGTGTTTCTCAGAATGTTTTGAAATTTTATCATTAGCTTACCGGTGAAGAGAGGAGGATCCCTTTCATTTTTGGTTGGAACAATCAGTAATGTTTTGGTTATGGAAATAGGTTGGACAGATGTGGGGAGCAGGGTTGGGGGGTATATCTTAGTGAGCTGTGCTCACAGTAATGCTAGTTTGTTCTGTAACTGATCTGTGTTTATATATTAGTAGTTTCCATAACATAACATCACTCAGATTTTCCTATTATATCTCTGTCAGTTGATCATGAGTTATGGATGATGATGAGTGGATATTCATTGGGAGTTTGATCATTCGTGGGTTACTATCAATGCAGATACATGTATACATGAATATATTTATAAAACGAAGCAATTAACATACTGGTAAAATTTAGTGAAAAGTAACCACATAAAATTGTATTTCAATTTTGTAAGTAGCTCAAAACAATTAACATACCAATACAATTTATAAAAAAATAACCTTAAAGCGGGACCGTGGGTATAAATAGCTGTGGGCAGAGCAAGCATTCAGATTGTTCATTTTTTTACCATGGTTATCTCGAGGAGGAAATATCAATGATACACAGTTTCACAGTTACTTTTCGAGCAAAATATTTGACAGGCATGATCACAAGTGTTCCTCCCTACGAAACTTTCAATCTTATTAAAAGAAATATTCTTCGTCAGTCTAAAATCTATAAAAATCACTTCGAAAATTCAAATTTATGAGGTATGTGACGTTGGTCATGTGACATACAGTTTCATAAATATGCTGTTCACATCGACGTGGATTTTTGATGATAAGCTCTGCCCACAAATTTTATCAGTAGGCACTACCGCAAATTCCCCTTTAAACAACGGTATTTTTGTATTACAAACAAATCAAATTGTGTGATTGCATGAAACAATATGCATATGTATTTGCATTTATTTAATAAATCGGTATCATCAAAAAGAAAGTTTAAACAGTGATGGTCAACAATTCCACAAGTATCAACGAAACAAAAAATCACCTCTCTCCTCAGATCACTGAACACAAAAAAAGTCTATGACATTGTGGGAAATCCAAGTCCTGGCTTGAGACAGGCATAAAAATGTGACAGGGTTAAACCTCCAATAATTATACAATTACAGTAAAACTTGAATATAACGAACACGTTTAGAGCGAATTTACGGTTACAACGAACTAATTTCTATTCCCCGACCAACTGCTTAACAAATCTATATTAAAATGTGTGTTTATAGCGAATTCGGTTAGTACGAATTAACGGTTACAACGAACATTTTTTTTGTCCCTCAAAAGTCAAATCTATATATTTTTTCCACGGATAGTATGAAGTTAAAATCTAAACTTTTTGTTACTATTAATAATCTGTATTTTTATATTAATTTGTATTTGCCACTGGCTTAAATATTACCTGTCATACTTTGTTGACAAATAAAAATCAAATAAAGGTGATTACCGGTACTATTTATTCTCTTAATTAGTGATCACATTTTAAGAATTTATAAGTTATTTAAAAGTCATGGCTTCTCCGAGTAAATTTAATATTGTTTGAATTTTCACAAGTCGTAAATAAACAATAGGACATTCATTAATCAATTTAACACTAATTACAGACAAACTGTCGCCACCCCTACGATCTACCCAACACTAATTAATGTCTTAATAATAAAATGTTATGATAGTCTGGTGCACAAGATGCGCATTTCGAGAAATAATCTCTCATCAGTTGTGCTAGGGGCCTAAAAATTGGAAAACCAAAATACACTTGTTTTTACAGGAGATTAAGTACAGTTAATGTTTGATAAAAAAAACCACCTTTATTACCCAATACAAACAATTTTCAAAAGGCTGGAATTAAAAACGAACTGACAAATATCGATGATAGTGAGTCTGGTAGTGACGATGACGAGCTACCCTTATCGCGCCTCGTAAACATTCGTAATACACTAGGTGAAATCGGGGTCACATTGGAGGAAGTTGTTGCTGGTTGTAACTGAAACAATGTCTGATCATGATATTGTAAACTCTCCATTAAATAAGGACACGGATGGTAAAAATTCAGAAAGGGATGACGATCCTGTACTAAATGACGTTCCGACCAATGTAGATGGTTTACTTGCACTTGACACTGTCCGCCGTACGTTAGTAACGTATGACAATGTTGATGACATTTTTTTTAAATACTTGACAAAGATCGAAAATATATTTAACAAAAAACAAAAACAGTCTACCATTCAAGATTTCTTTGCTAAAGATAAGTGATTAATCATTATGTATAGTCCATGTATCTATGTTTGCATATGATTATATAACGAATTCGTTATATGTTATAACGAAGTTCGCTATATCAATATAGCGAATTACGGTTATATCGAAATAAATTTGGCTGCCCCCACAAATTCGTTATAAGCAAGTTTTACTGTAGTTGCAAGCCATATCATCTTATCTTGGAAGTAAAAACATATTGTTCATTCTTTGTAGTTATATTACTGTACTATCTTAATTTACCACTGAAACTGATAATATCTCTATATCTTTAGTCAAATCCATGGTTCTTTCAATCTTGAACAAAACAAAAGTCACCTGTCGATAATTTGTATGTACTGGTTAGATGATTATAAATCATTTTTAGAACAAGGTTATCTGAGAAGTGTTTCTTTATTCCAAGAACCATGACTATGTTATCCTGTGTGGTGCCAGAAGGAAGGAACAGAGGTGGGACCCTAAAGATAATGAACAAATTGTTCCAGAAGGTAAGATTAAAATTAATTTATTTATTGCTGACAAATGGCTTAAATAATATACCATAACAGCTATATATGTTACTATGGAAATGTTAATGAAAACAGTGAATACTAAATGCAGGCGCAGTATTTTATATTTGGGGACCCAAATTTGGTAGGTGAGGGGCCTGTGGACCCATCAAGATCTCAAATAGATCCAGGGTAGT
This sequence comes from Gigantidas platifrons, assembly GCA_002080005.1. Taxonomy (NCBI): domain Eukaryota; kingdom Metazoa; phylum Mollusca; class Bivalvia; order Mytilida; family Modiolidae; genus Gigantidas; species Gigantidas platifrons. The sequence goes on from MJUT01030375.1 coordinate 364,659, forward strand.
GCTGTTTGAACTCCTTTGAAATAGAAATTAGAAGATGTAAATGGTTATAAAGATGTAGTAATTACATTGAATTGGCAGCGGATGATTTTGTTCCATGTTTTTAAGGGGGCAGGGGCTGGGTGCATCCTTGTCTCAATATGCACCTGATATGTTTTACTCGTTTTTGTCTGATTATTTCTATTTCGTTCAGTATGTCCTTTTAAATATTACCCTTGGACTAATCTTCGATGGAAATATTAGTATTTTTCTGAGCACACGCATATGAGGGACCCTTTGTAAGGTTGTTGATCTTTGACACCTAATAGGGAGGGAACTGTACCATCTTATTAGATATGAAAAAATGAGGTCTAAATTAGTAGTGAAATTAAAGAAAATGGTCTTAAAACAATACCTTATGGTATCATCATTGTTCAGCAATCTTTAGTACACCCATTTTCTATTTGTTCTTTTTAAACGAGGCAAAAATGCAGAGAGGCCCATTGTGACAAAAACGAAAATAATTAAGTATAGAAACCATGAATCAAACACGAGGACTTGTGTGCATTTAAGATACATGTGTTAAATTATTGATAATACAGTCAAACTTGCTCATGCGGTCACCTCTATTAAGCAGTCACCTGTATTAAAAGGTCACCTTTTTCTTGTCCTGTCATAGAACATTTAATATGAATTTAACCTCTTTTAAGAGGTCACCTGTCGTATGCAGCCACTTTTTCTTTGTCCCAAAGGTGACCTCTTAATACAGGTTTGACTGTATTTTGAAAATATGATTATGGAATATTCCTCCAGTGTCAAGGTTATGTTTTACCTTTTAAATGTCCATTTTTTATTTTTAGATTTGATGTCCACGTGACCCCTGTGGTCTTTATATATATATAGTCGAGGGTTTTATTGGATTTTATTTGATTTCTTTGAAATATGTAAAGATGCAAACTTATAATTATGTTGTCTAGCTCTAATTTTATCACAGTTGTTTTCTTCAAAAATTGGTTAAAAAATTCATGTGCGTGATGAACAATTTGGCAATAATTGGTACTAGGCAATAATTAGGGCCCCGCCACTTTGTGGCGGATGCCCTATAGTGATCAGTCTGTCAGTCCGTGCGTCCATAACAAATCGTGTCCGGGCTTTAACTTTTATGTCAGTCAAGACAGGCTTTTCATATTTGGCATGTAGGTAGACCACCTCCAGACGATGTGTCCTGTACCATTGTTGGTGACCTTTGACCTTGAACAACACACATGATCAGTGCTAAAATTAAACTTCTACTTATAGAATTCTTAACAATTTCAGAATATTTCAAGCAGTTCCATTTATTCATATATGATACTTAAGATAATTCATAAGAAGCATAACTCTAGAAAAAAAAACCAGTGATAATCACCAAAATCAAATTTGTCATTTCCAATGTTCTCGATAATTTTTAATTTAACACATTGTAAAATAATTGACAGATACTTAACAAAATATATGCAAAAATGTAACAATGGCACAACAAAAGTAAAAACTACAAACCACTAAAATGGAAATGTAGATATCTAATTGAGTGCACATTTCTGATATAGCCTTCATAAGTCCAGTTGTTATTGTCTGTCATTCCCAACAATATCATAAATATTTCTCAAACAATTCCATTTAGTTATACTCAAGGTAATTGACAGAAATTAAATGTAAATGTAGTGACCAAAACAAAATGATCATGGGAAAAGTGAAAAATCACCACTTGAATTGTCATAGCCACTCCAAACAATATTTGAACATTTTCTAGTGCAATAAGGTTAAGGAACAATAAAAAAGTGGAATCGTCCAAAATAAAATCTTGATCTGTTATTCCTAAGAATGTGCAACAATTTGAAAAAATCCATTCAGTAGCTCTCAGCAAATAAATAAAGATATCAAAATAAATGTTATGGTTTCAGAGTAATATAAAAAGTTTGTTTTGGCAGAACATCATTCTATTTTTTGTATATTGTGTATTAGTGACCAATTATAAATTAAGTTTAATATTGATGATGCTGCCAGATACCAATATCAGTTCTGCTCCTTGGACAACTCCTGGTAATTTGAGCTTCATATGTCTTGCATCATTATTTTTAGTTGTAGTTTTTCCTAATTGTGACAGACTACTGACCAGTTTTGATTATTAGATGATCCCATTTTCTATTTAATATTAAGACTTTTATGTCTCATGACAGTATACAAATTATTAAGGGGACATGATTATACTAGACATTTGTTTTCTCTTTTTTTGTAATGTAAAATACTGTTCACACGAGGGAGAAGGGAATTCACATTATGATGTTTCTGTCTTATAGCCCCCTCATTGCAAAGACAGCTCACACATGATTATTCTGATGTTCCTGGCTAATAGTTAGGTTTGTTTTTGTATATAAATATGTTTTGTATAATGTTAATTTTAGACAAAGCAACACAAAAGAAGCTAGCTACAGATGCTATGTACAAACTGGAGCATGGTTCAGATGATAAACAGAGGGGGAAGTTGGTAATCCCCACCATTGGACAAATTACTGATGAGAGATACCAATACAAAGATGACTACATTATAAACAAAATAGCCAGAGATAAGTTTAGGGTAATGTACTATACTTTATTACAGTCATGCTTCATCTATTTTTTTCCACATTGAGGGAAACAATGATCCATAGCCTTGCATAAACAAGCAAAGTTCATTTAGGTGAACCTATGTGTATAAGATCTTAAAATACTGACTTCCTAAGGATGCAAGCTAACACAAAGTTACAGGCAGACAAAAAATAGTTACACTTTTATAAAATGAGACTCATATGTTTGCTTTTCTTGGTAGACATATAAGTAAACAACACATGCATACTTGCCAACTTACCTGATTTCTGCTGGTCACACTGAGGAATTCCACCCTTGACCCGATGAAAGTGTTGTCAACCAACAGGTGTTTTAAAGACCAGGGATTTTAAAGTCCCACTCAAGTTCATCTGCATTTCTTTGATCATTCCTGTTTTTGTTTTTAGCTGGTATAAACAACACCACTTTTAACAAACTAGCATTTTTTATCGTTTATTTATACATGTATTGCAGTTGGAGATTAAGTTATCAAGAGGGAAGGGTTTGGATCTCATTATTAGTTTAACCCTGCCACATTTTTGTGCCTGTCCAAGCCAGGACCTGCATTTCCAACAACAATTGTTCTGGTCTATTTTTGTGTTCAGTGAGATAAGGTAACAGGTGATGGTTCGTTTTGTTGGTGGAATTGTTGTCTACACTGTTTAAACTTTCTCTTCATAACAAATTACTCAGTTGTGTCCTGTTCCTAGGGATGAGATGTGTACATTTTTATTTGATTCTCCCCAAGCAACCAGAAGGCACCCCTTTTGGAGGAAATGTATACTGCAGCTGTGAAATTATGTTCTATTTCTATAGCATGGGGTATATCAATATACAAAAGCATAATAGCATATCATGTGACATTTATCTACATTTGTATTAGGTGTATATCAATATACAAAAGTATATCATGTGACATTTATCTATTAAGCGTATATCAATATACAAAAGTATATCATGTGACATTTATCTATTAGGCGTAGGGCTAGAAATTAACTTTTTTCACCACAAGCAAAACTTTGCTAGTTAAATAAAAATCTACTAGCAAACAGACTGACCTGACTAGCAACCAAATTTAAAAAAAAATGTATGTTATTTTCATTGAAATATGTAGCAATAAGACTGTAAGGTTTTATGTGTTTTATTAAATTAAGCAATTCACTGTCTCTGACTATATCGCATTGTGAAAAGTGTCCTTGACCATTAAGCAAGTCGCTCCCGGACATTCTGGCTTCCATGATTTATTTCTTAAAAGAAACATGTACCTGATATAAACAAACAAGCATTAATATTTCCTTGGGAATGGCCATATCATATGAAAACATACAGTGTTTTAAACAATGTTTTATTGGACAGTAATATAAAGAGCCACACACTGAACCCTCAAAAAATTACATGTACCCCCAAATTGGTGGAGTTGGGGTACATGTACCCTCAAATGAAAAAAAGCTGTGGGTATGCTGCATCACTGCATGTACTGAATTTTTTTTATCTCAAATAATTATTACCAAGATAATAACCAATGACTGGCTTGTCTGTTTTATCTTTCATTATGAAATGTGACCGAATAATTATTGTAAAGCCAGTAAAGGAAATGTGCCTGTCTGTTAATTTCTTCTATTTTTTTCTTCTTTTTTTTTCGTTTGAAAATTGTATATAAAAGAGATGAGTTAGAGGTAATCAAGCTGGAAACAGCAATAATAATTATTTGAATAATATTATAAGATCACTTCTGTTAAAAACACGACATAATTGATTTACTCTAGCTAGGCCAAAGTTGGATAAACGAAAATCGTATTCTTGCCATTCTTGCAAGCAGACACGCATTGGCTGCATTCATACGATAGTGTAACAGCTGTCACACAACGATTTTCACGATTATATCCTCTTAATCACTGTAAACACTAATCACAATTATAAATCTACTTGAAACTTGGCGAAAGAATTTCGTAATTTTTGTAACGTCGCGATCGTGATCAGAAACTTTTCTTCTTTTTGACATTTCGACTGGTAACTTGAACTGTAAAAATTACAACCTCTATGTTATTTTAAAAATCGGGAACCAGTATGGTTGTTCGTATTTCTCGGACAGAGACATAAATATTCGTATTTCTCGGACAAATACGTAACTATACCGTCCTTTTTTATGAAGTCAATGTGATCTTTACCGATCTTACCAGAAAACAATTTTACACATTTGTCATAGTTCAGATACGATTCTGAACACATATTTTTTACAACTAGCAAAATTCTGCTAGTTCTAGCTTTATTCACTAGCAAAATTAAGGCAAATTGAAATTTCAACTAGCAATTTGCCTGCTTGCTAGTGTTAATTTCGAGCCCTGATGTGACATTTATCTATTACTAGGTGTATATCATGTGACATTTATCTATTAGGTGTATATCATTTGACATTTATCTATTAGGTGTATATTATGTGACATTTATCTATTAGGTGTATATCATGTGACATTTATCTATTAGGTGTATATCATTTGACATTTATCTATTAGGTGTATATCATGTGACATTTATCTATTAGGTGTATATCATGTGACATTTATCTATTAGGTGTATATCATGTGACATTTATCTATTTTTGTACTTTATAGAATGAAAAGAAAGCTATCAAAGCAGCTGAGACGGCTGATAAAGAACTGTTACTGAAGTCATCACTTGACATAGCATTGGTAAAGGAGACAGATGAGGACAAAAAACTTGCTGGACTGTTAAAACTAAGACCTACCGAGAGTAAGTCTATAAATATAGTATAGTCAAGTCAGATTTGTTAGCTTTTTCTTTTTCTGAAACAAACAAAATTGAAAATGTTGGACAATCAATTTATCATTACATTGACAGCAACCACTTCAATATTCAACTGGACTATCAAGTGCCCATGAAAGAGAGGCACTGGACTTAACTTAGTTTCTTGTAAAAAGCTGCTAAGAAAACACCTTGTACTCATTTCAAGGCCTTGCTGTTTGCTTTGGTGTCATGAACTCTGCTGGTTAAACACTATGAATATCTCGACCGGTTTATTTAATTCTATGTTAAATAAATGATTCCGACACAATTTCTTGAACTGCCAAGCTATTTTTATGGACCCATACATGGCTCTCACTAAGTTGGTCCAGCATAAAATGTATTACTGTAACCAACACATTATTGTATCCAGCTGTTTACTGTGTCAAGCAAAATAGTGTGTCCATACATGCTTTTTATATACATTTGTTCAGCTTTCCCTTGTTGACATACTGCAGTCATATCATGCTTCGCTCTGTGTAGCCAATGAAGTTGCGATGGAAATTTAAACGCTACCGTCCGTCCTTCCGTAACATCCTTGTGAACACTCTAGAATCAACATCCTTCAATGGATTTTGACCAAACTTGGTACATACTTAGTCCTTAAGAAAATCTGGAACCCTATTGATTTTCAAGGTCAAAGGTCAAGGTCACCGGGTCATATTTTTGAGACAATTCAGTATACACTTTGTCATCACAAATTCTCCTACATGATTAATTAGAAGTTCATGAAACTTTGTACATTGCAAAATCCTAATATGAAGATGTGCACATTAGTAGGATATCCCGGTCCATTGAGTTTTACCCCTGTTATGCTTCTTTGGTCTTAGAAATTTTGAGACAATGCAGTATGCACTTTGTCATCGCAAATTCTCCTACATGATTAATCAGAAGCTCATGAAACTTTGTACATGATCCTAATATGACGATGTGCACATTAGTAGGATATTGATTTTCAAGGTCACCGGGTCAAATTTTTTTACCACGTAACATTCTCGTGAACATTCTAGAATCAACATCTTGTTATAAGTAAAACCCCTTTTTTATTTCAAAAATTAATGATCTTTGACCTAGAGTAGAACCACAAAAAATGTAACAATCAATTTTTAAACTTTCTTCAGCAGAAGAAAGATGTTTCTACCATTTTGTCCAAAGGTCCAATTGCAACCAGAGAATGCACATATCACAGTCAAAAGTTACAGGGTGTATGTCTCATATTAAAATGGAAACTGGGATTCAAACTCTTTCATATTTTATATTAAGAATCATTTGTCCAGCAATTTTTCAATCATATTCAGATATTCAAATAAAGTATAACGGTCAATCCTCTAAAATTTTATAATTACTCTACATATTACATGTATCATCTTGTTTTATTAACATCTAAGAAAATATACCATTTCAATTCCAATTTCAGCATATGATGAAAAACAGATTCAGAAAAGGAAGGAAATTGAATCAAGACCCATCTTTGAAACTGTGTCTCCTGACTCCAAAAAATCACAATCACCTTTCAAAGGAAAAGATATCAAGCAAAGCTTTGTAAAGTCTATTGCTTTGAAAAAGGGTAGTCCATTTGACAAACATAAAACTACTTCAGACTCTTCCAATCAAATCAGGAAAATGTTAGGTGTGAAGAAACGATCTGTGGATAAAAACAGTTTTAATGATGACTCTTCAGAATTAAAAAAGATAAAGGATGATAAAGAATCTGATATCACTCTACCATGTTTGACAGAAAATTATAAATACAGAGAACAAGTGATATCCAAAGTTATTTCTAGTGATATGCAAAATAAAACTGGTGATGCTTGTAAATTTAAAGTTTGTGATAATAAGCCTCATTGTGATATAGATGAAAGTCAGTATCCATTGAACTCTTGTAAAAGTGAAATGATAAATTCGACAAGTGGTCTTAGACTAGTGTCCGCATACACAGACAGTGAAAGTGAATGTTCAGAGGGATAAATTAAATTATACATTTGAATTATTATTTTTTTAAACTACATTCCAACATTGTTTTCAAAACAAAAAAAAACCACCCCATTATTCTTCCACGGTGTTAATTTAAGGAAGCTGGCTCGTGATTTTCAAAGTAATTAACTTTTTTTCATATATGCATTTTTTTATCCATATGGATGTCTTCTTTCAATAAAAAAAAAATACATGGGTCAATGTGCTAACTTTTTTAGTAGCAGCCTATTTATGGACATACCGTTTAGCCATGTTGGATTTCACACAATATACCCTTTATTTTGCACATCATAGATCTTTCCATCCCCAAAAATGGAATTAACTCAGTGGTCTTTTTCATTTCAAATAAAATGCATCAAAACAATTCTTTTAATCAGAAAATTGTGAAAAAATATATATCTTGTACCAAAACAAAAAAATATGGGGGGAGACACACCACACTCCCACCCATTTTTTTCAACAAAATTTGCAAGTCAACTCTTCATTTCAAATGTTACCTAAATATATGAAATAGTAATTAACTTTTGTTCCTAAAGATAAATTATTTAGAATACATTCATATGTTCATAATAAAGAAAAAAAAATAGCATGTCATAGTCGAAATAAAAAAAATACTGGCATCGGAAGTCATGGAACCCTCGTTACCAAAAATAGAATTTTCACTTTTTGATGGATTTTTGGTTGGGAGAACTTAAATCCAACATCTATGGTAAGAAATGTTGATTCTTTCAGATGATAAGGTTGAAATATAATTGATACATGTATTTATTGATAATTGAAGAGTTACTAACAAACAAACTTTAACTTAAAAATGAACCAGACCCAGACAAAATAGACAGATAATAGTAAATCTATGTTCAACATTCATCGTTTTGAAATTACCCAATGAGGAGTATGAGGATACTACTTAGCATAACTTCCCTTGAAAACCAACAATTTAAGTAGAGCCTACCTTTCATGTGCAGCTGCCATCTTGATCTTAAACATGTGTAATCAAAGCTTCACTTACAAGCATATTTTAATAAAAAATAATGAAAAGCCATGGTCAAGACAACCTTCACTTGAAGTGATGGTATTTACAGTTTACAAAAGATGCATGTATACATGTGCAAATTTACATGATCCCAGTATGTAGTTATAGATATTGGCCAAATTTTTACCTGGATTCCAGAAGTGGATGTAGATGAGGACAAGCACATGCACACCATTTGTCTGCCTCAATTGATTGCTTTTGCTATGAACATGATGAAGTACAGGTACACTAACTTTGTGGGAAACTTTTTGAAGCAAGGTATAGATTTGTGAGGGTAAAGTCTATGTTGGCCAAGGCTTTGTCATTTTATTTGTATATTTGTATATTCGTGATTTGTATTGTTTTGTTTAGTTTGTATTTGCTTGGCCCCTATGGGCGTAATTTTGCAAATAAAGATTATAAATGTATACAGTAAATATTTTACTACAATGTGTACATTGTTATTTCTAATCTTGCTTTGATCAGATTTTATGAAGGTATAAAGGCTGAATACATACATGTAGACAGTAGCATTGCTAAGAATTGTTTATGCATGAGAGGAAGAACAGAGAGTTCAACAATCCGTCTTCCATCCCTCCAATCATCATTGTCTCCGACCCATACGTCTTTTCCAACGAAAGAAAGATCAGGAAAATCGAGTGGGACAGTTGGCTGAGGGGCAGACGAACTCGAAGTTGAGCTGTAACAGTGCTCTTCCGCTAATTTATTTTGGGCCCATCGCCTTACTTGTGCCGCCGATACATTTTCTCTTCGTTTTAATTTTTTTTCTGACCGAAAATATCCCCTCTTACGTGTCATTTTCATGTTCTGCTGTACCCAGACGACAAAAGTAAACAAATGCCGCCTAACCGGAAGTGATTCGTATTGCGTCGTAAAACGAAATAAAACGACGATTTTCTTACTTAGGCAGCATATTTATATGCAAATAAATGATATGTAATTTTAATTCATACGTTAATTTGCAATACAAAATGCTAATTTTATTTATTAATCTGACAAAAAATTACGACATCAACATGCACGGCGCATTCAAAAACGGCCGAGCGAGCTTCCTTAAATTATCATCATGGGAAAATCAATCTTATTTCTTTTACAAAGAAACTTCATTTATCCTATCAATATGTATGTTAGACTCAAATCAAAGACCTTTTGACAGATCTATGGGAATGGTATCGCACATCTTTCAAATTGACAGCCAATTTTGAAAGCACTCAGATCTATGGTTGATATATTGCAATGGTTCAGATTCATGGCAACAATTTTTTTTCTCTCACAGATGTGGTGCTCAACATAAAATAACCTTGTATTTAACAGAACCATGTTTTATAAATGAATTCTTTACTTCTTTGTAAACCTGATAGATTTGTCGTTGATGTTTACACAACTAATCTCTGCTCTAAACTAAAAAAAACAGAATTATAGAATTGGTTCAAGATTGTTTTGATAAAAAAAAGAGTGGCAAGCGTAGATACAATTTTTCTTTTTAGGAACAGACAAATTTCAATTTTCCCATTGCTAACTTGTGTAGCATAATCGTCTTCATTAGCCACAGTAATGTCATTATCTGAATCCATTAGCTTTCTAGATGCCAATCTTTCTCTAAAAATGCAGGAGCAAATGGAATTCAATTTAACAGAAATGTTACTTTGATGGTTCTTAGGATTATTTATGGCTTTCATTTCATTCAAAAATTCAGCATCGGTGCCATAGATACAGGTAGGTCTTCTTCGTACCTTGACCTGCATCTAGAAATTGACAGTCAGGGCTGGCAATGAACAAAACTTTGTTGCAAAAGGGGTGATATCAATTTCCCATTGTGAACTTGCCATTTATGTGAAGCAACATTCCAGCTGCATCTACATATGGACCATATATATATCTCTGTTGATACGATATTCAAGATTTTGTGTTTTTTTTCTCAGGATTTCCTTGATAGAGGGTTGCTGCTAACAATGAGGTTACTGAGGCAATGGTTTCTAGTGGTTATGTTAGTCATCTTTTCTAAATTGTACAGTCAACATCAGTGATCATGACTTATTTGTTGCAGAATATCATTGTCACAGATATGTTCTGATTGTCGTAGTCACAATCTCGTCATTCTTTCCTCTGTCATGACCTTTCACTAGATTTTAACAAGAGTAACATGACATGTGTCAATAATGGAGCAGGAACTGCTTACATTTCTGGTGGACATGAGTTCGACCCTTGTTTTAGTGAAGTTAATTTTCGTGTAGTGTTTTGTTGACCTGATATCATTTTCAACCATTGTGATAAATCTAGTCATTTGGAGTACAACCTGCAACATAAAGTTTTTACAGGAAATTTAGTCAATGGCTGTCTAAGAAAACATATCGAAAATATACACAAATACATTTTGCGGAAAGTGGTGAAATTTATCAAAAAATAGATTATATTAGTAGTTGCAAATGCCCACCATACACACTCTACTTTCACATCGAAACATTTAGCAGACGAAAATGGAAAGAAATACATTTGTATGTATATGAATGATAAAAACTTATTTGTCTTTATTTCTTAAAAGCATTTTTGTCAGGAAAGGCATCACTCACAAAAAAGAGCGATTTGTGAATGTAATTTCATGTCTTTGTTGACAACATTCTGCAGATCATTGATGTTTATTTATTCAATTAATAGCACACACAATTATGTTAGCCTGATTATATTTATATATTATCTGATGTGTACAAAAAGTTCATTTAGAAATACAAACAATTTCTAAAAATATAAACCAAACATTTTAATATTGATAATTTAAAGTCCCAATAGCTATATATTTGACTAAAAATAAAAACCAGATTGTTTAATGATAAAATCCTTTAAACTTGTTTAAAACATTTTAAAAACACAACAAAATTAGTCTTTCAGTTCGTAATACTATGTAATGACGGGGATAATTTTATCCTGTCATGAAAAGAATACAACAATTCTAATATGAAACTTTTCCGTATTCAAGCGACCTCTTTTGAACTTTAACACTACGCATGCGTATTGAGATTGTTGTCGATGAAAGAAACATGTGGGAATCTAGTTCAAAGCGTGGTCCTGAAGATTTACAGCTTCAAAGTTCAGAAAGAAAACACTGGAAAGGAGAATCGAATGCTTAATCGAGTGATCTGAGCAGGATATGGATTGGAGACCAGTGTGATTGTTAGAATGAGCTCAGATCAGTTCTACGAGTGAAATCCAACGCTGAAGTGGCAAAAATTCTTTTGGACTGGTAAGTGCAATGTTTACATTTTAACGATAAAAATAAATCGTAAATTGTCACTGATAGAAGTTATGAATTTATTCCGTAGGTGAATCGAAGGAATATATATTAATATATCAACTATATCTTAAATGTATGTTATTTACTTCGAAATAGGTGATAAAACCTGTCAATGGTAAAATCGAGACGAAAATATTGAGGCCAGCCAAGGGGAGTTTTTAAAAAATACAAATTAACTCTTTTAAATCGGCGTCATAGATTCCAAAAAATGTTCTTTAGTGTATTGTGTCAAATTTTGCTTTAATTCTGAAGTAGTATTTTAATTAAGCAAATATTCTAACAACCTTTGTGGGAAACATTTTGTGTG
>MJUT01030376.1:0-10606 GCA_002080005.1 Gigantidas platifrons
CAAAGAGTTAACAGTAGGTGGGAATACGGGCAAACTGTATTTCAAAATATTATGTCTTCTTTTTTACACCATAACAGTACAACGCATACAAATGTATATTTCTATAAAATCATAAATATATTACAATGTTAGATCAAAGATTAATAATAAAAGATTGAACATGAATCACAAAACACCTAGACGACAGAACCAAGAGGCAAAAAACTGGTGGCTAGTAATAAGCTTATTTATAGGATTCTAACCCACAATGTTTGATAACTAAATCTGTAGTGAATGGCCAGACAAATATTTACAACAAATACATAGGTTTTCTTTGGCACAATGACCAGCTTTATTAAGTACACTAATAATAACAAAGTTTAGGTAATATCTAATATACAACCCACATTCAATGCCTTGTAGTTACTTGAGAATCACAATTCAAAATGTCCGATACCTAAGTACCCCCTAGGCTTTGATCTTCTCTTAAAAGTTGATCACCATTCAGAAAGTGATCGGGTTTCAAAATGTAAATAGAAGGATGGTATTAGAAAATGCAATCTTTTGATGTAATAATTAAAAAGAAAAACATAATTTTTGGGAAAACTGAATATCTATTTTGATAATTATTTTTTTCTAAAATCAAATAGATGTTGCTTTTGTTCTTTTAAGATTGTGAAATTACAACAAGTTTTTAAAACTTAATCAAAACTTAATCAAATGTTTTTGATCAATGAATGAACAACAATATAAAACTTTTTATACTGTAATTCTAAATTTGTAGAAACATTTGATTAGTAAAGTGGTTTTTATATCTTTATTCTTAATAGCTTAAATACTGTTTTGCTAACCTGATCTAATTGTAATGCATTTTTGTTGTTGCAAGATGCTCATTTTAATGAGTTATTTATGAGCTAATGAAGAAAATTGCTTATTGTTTTTTTTTTTTAATAAAATTGTCTAAAAGGGGCCATTTAAATTCCAAAACTGTACTTATTTGGAAGACTTGCAGAAGTTTGAGTGATATGGTATTTATTGTCCTACTGATTGTGTGGAGTATTTAGGTAGATTTTTGAGTGATATGGTATTTATTTTCCTACTAATTGTGTGGAGTATTTAGGTAGATTTTTGAGTGATATGGTATTTATTTTCCTACTGATTGTGTGGAGTATTTAGGTAGATTTTTGAGTGATATGGTATTTATTTTCCTACTGATTGTGTGGAGTATTTAGGTAGATTTTGAGTGATATGGTATTTATTTTCCTACTGATTGTGTGGATTATTTGGGTAGATTTTTGAGTGATATGGTATTTATTTTCCTACTAATTGTGTGGAGTATTTAGGTAGATTTTGAGTGATATGGTATTTATTTTCCTACTGATTGTGTGGAGTATTTAGGTAGATTTTTGAGTGATATGGTATTTATTAGATGTATTTTCCCCATTTCATACACTTCTGAGATAAACTCAACTAAAGAGCCCAAAAAGTGCCAAATGTGAACTTTCTTATTAGTCCCCTACCAGCAAAGCCGAAGGGGACTATAGTTTTAGGTTCCGTCCGTCTGTCCGTCACATTAAAATTTTAAGTTTTCTGGACTTTTTTTTTTACGTCCTTTGATATATTGACTTGATATTTGGTATGTGGCTATACATGTATCTAGATAAGTTACAGTTTAAACTCGAATGATTTTTGGCTGAGTTATGGCCCTTGAACTTGTATTTTTTGTTCAAATTTCAAGTTTTCCAGACATTTTTTGACGTCCTTTGATATATTGACTTGCTATTTAGTATGTGGCTATATCTAGATGAGCTTCAGTTTAAGTTCGAATTTCGTTCTGGTCGAATGATTTTTGGCTGAGTTATGGCCCTTTAACTTGTATTTTTTGTTCAAATTTTAAGTTTTCCAGACTTTTTTTACGTCCTTTGAGATATTGACTTGATATTTTTTATGTGGCTATTTCTAGATGAGTTACAGTGTAAGTTCGAATTTCGTTCCGGTCGAATGATTTTGGCTGAGTTATGGCCCTTGAACTTGTATTTTTTTTCAAATTTTAAGTTTTCTGGACTTTTTTTTACGTCCTTTGATACATTGACTTGATATTTAGTATGTGGCTATATCTAGATGAGTTACAGTTTAAGTTTGAAATTCGTTCCAGTCGAATGATTTTTGGCTGAGTTATGGCCCTTGAACTTGTAATTTAAAATCTAGTCACTGCAAGGTGATACTTCTAATATTTTAGGTCCTCTGATTTTTGCGGCCAGTAGGGGACAATGTATTGCTATGTGCAATACTCTCAGAATTCTTGTTTTTTATACATTCTATTCCAAAATGCTCATCTTTAAGAGTTATTTATGAGTTACAAAAATGATCTATTTTATATATGGAAAAGTGGCTTAAAGTGGACAAAATTCTGAAATTATGCATATTTTAAAGTGTATGCAAAATTTTGTTTTTTTGCAATTTAATTCTGATGCCTATTTTTAATTGATGGTGATACAGGGTTGAGGTAGTATTCCAGTGCATTTCTTCTATCAGTTATGGTTTTCGAGTTGATTGCAGTAAAACAGGTGCATGAAGAACCCCCTGTTGACTTGCTGCAGTTCTATCATGGCATACTGTTCATAGTCCTTTATTTTTATATATGTTACTTATAGAATTATCTTTATGTAGTATTTCCAACAGAATTTGTATGGGTCCTTTAATTTGTAAGACATAGGGAGGTCAAAATGGTGGAAACACCCAAAATTTAGAATTTAAGTTCCACCTTTTTCCCCATTATTTTACTTGTGAAGTTTTCTGCTTGTTATTTTCCAACAGACTTGACCTAGCTCTTATGGCTTTCAAAATAAAGGGGATCAAAGGGTGCCAAAAAGGACCAGTGTCAAAATAACTTTTTTTTTTCAATTTTAAGTCTTATTTGTATTATTTTCCATTGAATTCTTTTTGAAGAATTCCTTTCTGAAGTGTTCCAACAGATTTGTTGTAACTTTTACCATTTCAGAGATAGGATAGGACAAACAGGCACCAATGATCAAATTTAAATTTTTTTTAATTTAAGTCATATTTTAATGACCATATGTGATAATTAATATGTTAAAATCTAGACTTGATAATTTGTGTGTATGACAGGACATGGCACAGTGTCATAAAGAAGAATGATATCACTGTGACCTTGGCCTTTGATTATATGTCAAATAATTGATTTTTTTTTAGCTCACCTGGTCCTTCTTGTCATCACTTTGCATCCGTTGTCGTTGTAGTACGTTAACTTCAATCTTCTTCTCTGAAACCACTTGACCAATTGAAACCAAACTTGGCAAGAATGTTTATTGGGTGATTCTCTATCAGGTTTGTTCATTTGGTTCTGATCTGAAATCCAACATGGCCGCCAGGGCCATAAATATGCATTCTTATTGGCTGAAATTTCAAAGATGTTCTTGTCAGAAACTACATGGCCAATGGAACTGTAACTGTTCATGAATGATCATTGGATGGTCCTCTACCAAATTTATAATTTTCATGCCGAACGGAAATCCAAGATGGCCACCACCGCAAGACATAGTTTAACACAGGACCCTATGGGAAAAACAGTGGAAAACTTCTTCTCAGAAAAAAAAGAGACAATTAAACCAAAACTGTTCATGAATGATCATTGGATGGTCCTCTACCAAGTTTGTAATTTTCACGCCGGTTGGAAATCCAAGATGGCCACCACCGCAGGACATAGTTTGACATAGGACCCTATGGGAAAAACAGTCGAAAATCTTCTTCTTAGAAACAATGGAGACAATTAGACCGAAACTATTCATGAATGATCATTGGATGGTCCTCTACCAAGGTCATAATTTTCATGCCGATCGGAAGTCTAAGATGGCTGCCACCGCAGGACATAGTTTAAGATAGGACCCTATGGGAAAAACAGTATGGGGATCTTCTTCTTAGAAACTACGAAGACAATTACACTAAAACTGTTCATGGAAGACCATTGGATGGTCCTCTACCAAACTTTGTGGAATGGTCTTTGAGTAGTCCCTATCGGAAAAACAGTAACAAATCTTCTCAGAAACAAAGGAGACAAACCGAAACTATTCATGAATGATAATTGGATAGTCTTCTACCAAGTTTAGTATTTTCATGCCGATCGGAGGTCCAAGATGGCCTCCACCACATGACATAGTTTAACATTGGACCCTATGGGGAAAACATTGAAAGATCTTCTTAGAAACTACAAAGACAATTACACTAAAAATGTTCATGGATGACCATTGGATGGTCCTCTACCAAACTTTTGTGGAACGGTCCTTGAGTGGTCCCCTTTCAGATTTTTTTATGACCCTGCCCCACATCCAAGATGGCTACCAATACTAAAATAGAAAATAGTATAGATAGCCAAAATGGCTTTGTTTGTCCACAGAATGAGATCAAATTGAACTGTAGTTGCATGGTAAAGTGTTGTTAAACATGCATTATGGGTTTTTATGAAAAATGTTCTGTTTTTCCAATTTTTGCTGAAAATGCAAATTTAGCAGATTTTGACTAAAATTCACTCAAGAATTAACCCCTCTTGAAACTACTCCACCAAACTGAATCAAACTTTGATGGTATGGTCCTTGGGTGAACTCCTTTCAAATTAAATACTAACCTGAAGCCAGACAACCAGGTGAGCGATACCGGGCTCACTCAAGTGAGCCTCTAGTTTTATCCTACATCTGGTATATTTTGTTTGAGTATGTATTAGTTCATATTAGAGTTGTCTTTAATAATGAGGTTAATTATTGTGACTTTGACCTGTGACTGGGGTCAAGGTCAAATAATTCATTTTTTATTTCATACAATATTGCCCTGTACAAAACTTTTTCTAAAGACTTTCATATTTTTGTATGTATATACACTAGGACATGTCAGAGTGTTGCATATAAGAATGAAATCACTATGACTATGACCTTTGACCACAAGGTAAAAAATTGATCTTTTTATCATGCAAATGTCAGATTTTGTATGCATATATATTCAAACTAGACCAAGTATCCTCTAAAAAATGAGTTCATTGTAACCTTGATCTTTGACCACAAGGTCAAATAATTATGATGCAACTTTGTATGGGGTTAGAACTTTTTTGTCTGAAGATCCAGTGTCTTTAAATATTGTATGTATATTTAATTGCAGAGCTTCATCAACAAGAATGAGGTCACTGACATTGACCTTCGACAGTGTCTTCATGTTTTGAATATGTAATGATATCAAGGTCGAAGAAGTTGTTTTATCATTGATTACGTTTCTGAGACAAAATGAGGGTAGTATTTGTATTGTAAAGATGTTGAACTGAATGTAGAGGGGACAGGGGACATTATATATGAGCTTGGCTTACAATGTCTGTAGTATTTGTATTGTAAAGAGAGATTTAAAGGGATCTTTTGTCTAGTGTCCACTCATTGTCTGTCTCTTGGCAGACTAGAACCAAGAGAATTAAATAACCTATGTAAAATCTGATATGTTGTACTGTCTGACTTCATCAACATATATGTTTTTATTTATTTTTTTATTACTTGTGGTTGGAAGACATGGCTGAAAAAAAAAGTTATTAAACCATTGACTGGAAATTTAAGCTACATATATATATTATGTATGCATATTAAGATATATATCAGGGCTCGAAATTAACGCTAGCAAGCAGGCAAATTGCTAGTTGAAATTTCAATTTGCCTTAATTTTGCTAGTGAATAAAGTTAGAACTAGCAGAATTTTGCTAGTTATAAAAAATTATGTGTTCAGAATCGTATCTGAACTATGACAAACGTGTAAATTTGTTTTCTCCTATGATCGGTAAAGATCGCATTGACTTCATAAAAAAGGACGGTATAGTTACGTATTTGTCCGTGAAATACGAATATTTACGTCTCTGTCCGAGAAATACGAACAACCATACTGGTTCCCGATTTTTAAAATAACATCTGGTTGTAATTTTTACAGTTCAAGTTACCAGTCGAAATGTCAAAAAGAAGAAAAGTTTTCTGATCACGATCGCGACTTTACAAAAATTACGAAATTCTTTCGCCAAGTTTCAGGTAGATTTATAATTGTGATTATAGTGTTTACAGTGATTAAGAGGAAATA
This sequence comes from Gigantidas platifrons, assembly GCA_002080005.1. Classification (NCBI taxonomy): domain Eukaryota; kingdom Metazoa; phylum Mollusca; class Bivalvia; order Mytilida; family Modiolidae; genus Gigantidas; species Gigantidas platifrons. The sequence goes on from MJUT01030376.1 coordinate 6,094, forward strand.
ATCGTGAAAATCGTTGTGTGACAGCTGACACTATCGTATGAACGCAGCCTGTCTGCTTGCAAGCAAAAAAATGCAAGAATGGCAAGATTACGATTTTCGTTTCTCCAACTTTGGCCTAGCTGGAGTCTAGGGTAAATCAATTATCGTGTTTTTAACAGAAGTGATCTCATAATTTTATTCAAATAATTATTATTGCTCTGTTTCCAGCTTGATTACCTCTAACTCATCTCTTTTATACAATTTTCACACGAAAAAAAAGCAAAGAAAAAAAATTAACAGACAGGCATATTTCCTTTACTGGCTTTACAATAATTATTCTGTCACATTACATAATGAAAGATAAAACAGACAAGTCAGTCATTAGTTATTATCTTGGTAATAATTATATAATTATTTGAGATGAAAAAAGTTCAGTAAATGCACAGTGATGCAGCATACCCACAGCTTTTTTCATTTCAAGGTAAATGTACCCCAACTCCACCAATATAGGGGTACATGGAATCTTTTCAGGGTACAGTGTGTGGCTCTTTATATTACTGTCCAATAAAACATTGTTTAAAACACTATGTTTTCATATGATATGGCCATTCCCATGAAATATTAATGCGCGTTTGTTCATATCGGGTACATGTTTCTTTTAAGAAATAAATCATGGAAGCCAGAATGTCCGGGAGCAATTTACTTAATGGTCAAGGATGCCTTTCACAATGCGATATAGTCAGAGACAGTGAATTGCTTAATCTAATAAAACACATAAAAACCTTAGTCTTATTGTTACATATTTCAATGAAAATAACATACATTTTTTGTTAAATTTGGTTGCTAGTCAGGTCAGTCTGTTTGCTAGTAGATTTTTATTTAACTAGCAAAGTTTTGCTTGTGGTGAAAAAAGTTAATTTCTAGCCCTGTGTATATATATATCTTAATATGCATAACAGGGAAGAAATGCATTAATGATGAAAGGACTAGAATAGTCAGATATTAAATTATTGAAGTATATATATATATAGGATATCTTTGATACATATGATATTGCTACAGTTAGTTGGGCTAGACACAATTCATGTTGAAAAGGTTTCTTTTATTATTACCTCATTTGATTCCAGGCTGAAAAATGTTATTAAACAATTGATTGGAAATTTGGTATGTATTTGAGTTATAAATATCTAAAAAAATATTAACAATAATTGAAGTGACAATAATATCCAAATATTAAATTTTTGGGGTATATATATAGCAAATCATAGATACATATGAATTACTACACAAGATACAATCAATAAAAATAACAAAATGGTCAAATTTACCAAGATTCAACAAGTTAATCTGGATTTTGGACAGTCCTCATATGTTTGTGAAAAAAACTGTTTCTGTGGATTATTGTAGGCAAAATAAATAATTTTATTATCACGCTTACCTTATTTTGTTAAGAGACAATAACTTCCATATATTTTTAAGTCAACAAATATCTGTTTCCATATTTGAGTAAATGATTGGATGTTGGGTTCAAAGTAAATAAATACTATAAATTCGGTAACTTGAAATCCATTTAATTTTCAAAATCCTTACTTTCAGTTTCAGTGTAAATGTTCTTTTTAGCAAAACAAGTTGTTAACAATTTAAATTTCATAGGGTATTTTTTTTATCTGCCACAAAGACATATACCAGTTCTGTGAATAATTAGGTTAACATAAGATGTACAATTCATTAAAATCATATTATTTAGTTTAAATGAAAAATCGTGTTGAAAATGCTGTAATAATATATTTAGGATTCTAAGAATTTTTTTCTGAACATTTATTGAAGTCAAGCAAACTAATAGTGTATCACAAAAAAAAAGTAGTAGAGGAAAACATCCACCAAAAATTTAATTTCAATATTTAGCTCGACTTTTCGAAGAAAAAAAGTCGAGCTATTGTCGTCACTTCGGCGTCGGCGTCAGCGTCTGGGTCGGTTAAGTTTTAGGTTAAGTTTTCGGTTAAGTTTTTTGTCAGAATCCATTTCTCAAAAACTATCACAGGTATCCATTTGAAACTTGGAATACTTGTTCACTATCTAAAGAGGAACCAATTACAACAAGGCAGGTCACCCTGTGATTTGTATATCCAGAGTTATCTGCCCTTGTTTTAACATAGTTCGTAGAAATTAGGGATATTTTTTTAGTATAATTAAAATTTCTCAATAACTATCAAAGCTATTAACTTGAAACTCAATACACTTGTAGAAAGTGTTGACCCCAATCTGGAGTTCGAAATTCAGAATAATCTGTTGTTTTTTTTCTTGTAAAATCATGGTTTTTTTTTTTTATAGAAAAAGTACATATTTTGAGAATTACACATTTCTCTGAAACTACAAAAGATAGAAACTTAATAGTTGGTATGGGTGGAGATGCCAATATGAAGTTGTGCATTCAACATTTTTTATCCCCAGGGCTCAGCTCCACCCTGCTGGGGAATCTGTATAAAAAAATGTGACCGAGATCCCCACCCTAAACCATATATATTTATGATCAGGGTGACTAGGCAAATTAAATGCATTATAGCTCAGGCCCCAGGGTCATACCCCACCCCCTACCTGAAGTGAACTTTTTAATGGTTGAGATCCCCACCCCTAAACCATATATATTTATGATCAGGTTGACTAGGCAAATTAAATGCTTTACAGTTCAGGACCCTGGGGGTCATACCCCACCCCTACCTGAAGGGAACTTTTTAATGGTTGAGATCCCCACCCCTAAGCCATATATATTTATGATCAGGGTGAATAGACAAATTAAATGCCCCAATATTTTGACTTGCAACTCGGCTGTTGCATCTCTGATGCTTCACTTGATTTTTTGAGTTATTCCCCCTTTTTGAAAAATGCAATTTCTCAATAATTATGTAAATTGCTTGCAGTTTAATATCAGATACGAAAAAGTTGAGCGTCCAGCACCCGTGGGCGGTGCTCTTGTTTGGGAAACATATTGTAATACATAATTATTTTGAAGTAAACTGAAACTTTATTTATTTTCCCCAAACAAAGCTCTTTCAGATCTAAAGGTTAAAAGGTGGGTAAGAATTCAAGTGACTTGTTTTTATCAAGATGTAACTAAAATGGAAGAAGTTTATTACTCTAAATGTAATGTCAGGGTAGTCGGGCTTCTTCAGTTTAACAAACATTTGAATTAGGTCGGTATCAATGATTCAAACTAAATGTAGAAATTATGTTCATATATAGAAAAGTAAAAACCTAAGAGGAAATTGATATTTAATTGGCTTTTTCATCTACTGTGTGCCATTTATAGAACAATTCTTGTTGTACCACAGCAAACATTCTGACATCCTATGATGTAATGGTGCTGTGGTAAAAACTTAGATATGTAATTCATGAGGAGTTTCTAGAATACTGGAATAACCCTCATCACTTAAAGACAAAAGATGAGAAAGTCAAATAATTCTAAAGTCTTGGGTAGGAAGAAAATCAGGAGAGCCAAAATCTGTTAAGGTCACCTATGACTGAGGGGGGAATACCTTAGTATTTATATTATTTAGCTATATAACAAGTTATTTTAAAATGAGATATTGATGATGATGATGATGACAATGATGTTTGATTTGTACTAGACTGACTGGGACTTTTATAGTGCTAGCTCACTCTTGACAACAGTCAGTAGGTAGATACGACACATTGTCCTATCCCTGAACCATCAAGCATTTGCTCTATAGTGCTAGCTCACTCTTGACAACAGTCAGTAGGTAGATACGACACATTGTCCTATCCCTGAACCATCAAGTATTTGCTCTATAGTGCTAGCTTACTCTTGACAACAGTCAGTAGATAGATACGACACATTGTCCTATCCCTGAACCATCAAGTATTTGCTCTATAGTGCTAGCTCACTCTTGACAACAGTCAGTAGGTAGATACGACATATTGTCCTATCCCTGAACCATCAAGTATTTGCTCTATAGTGCTAGCTCACTCTTGACAACAGTCAGTAGGTAGATACGACACATTGTCCTATCCCTGAACCATCAAGTATTTGCTCTAACGTATTGGTGCTTCATGCTTAGCAGAGAAGCCACATATAACAATTTGATGGTTTTTGATTGGATCCAGTCAGGGATTGAACCTATGATTTATCACATTTGGGGTAAGCATGCTAAGCTATTTCACCGACAAGGTGTTTGAAATGTCAATTAGAAGATAATATTTTTCTCTTATGAACTACAACTGTATTAGATACATAAATATAAAAAAGAGATTATTAGTAACACCTTTGTTAATTGATGAAATGTATAATAGATATTTTAGAAGGTCATTGACTTCTGTTTGGTATATACAAGGAAAACATCAATAGGACAGGGTTAAGTCAAAACTATCTTATTAAGGAATCAGTATTGACACACTCAAACAGGGTTAAATATAAACTATCTTATAAAGGATTCTGAGTATTGACACACTCAAACTATCTTATAAAGGAATCTGAGTATTGACACACTCAAACAGGGTTAAATCTAAACTATCTTAT
>MJUT01030377.1:2786-13166 GCA_002080005.1 Gigantidas platifrons
ACAGTCCTCAGGTAGACATATAGCTCCACTCGGACACTAAACAACAGTCCTCAGGTAGACAAATAGCTCCACTCGGACACTAAACAACAGTCCTAAGGTAGACATATAGCTCCACTCGGACACTAAACAACAGTCTTAAGGTAGACATATAGCTCCACTCGGACACTAAACAACAGTCTTAAGGTAGACATATAGCTCCACTCGGACACTAAAGAACACTCCTCAGGTAGACATATAGCTCCACTCGGACACTAAACAACAGTGCTCAGGTAGACATTTAGCTCCACACGGACACTAAACAACATTCCTCAGGTAGACATATAGCTCCACTCGGACACTAAACAACAGTCCTCAGGTAGACATATAGCTCCACTCGGACACTAAACAACAGTCCGCAGGTAGACATTTCGCTCCACCCGGACACTAAACAACAGTCCTCAAGTAGACATATAGCTCCACTCGGACACTGAACAACAGTCCTCAAGTTGACATATAGCTCCACTCGGACGCTAAACAACAGTCCACAGGTAGACATTTAGTTCCACCCGGACACTAAACAACAGTCCGCAGGTAGACATATAGCTCCACTCGGACACTAAACAACAGTCCTCATGTAGACATATAGCTCCACTCGGACACTGAACAACAGTCCTCAAGTTGACATATAGCTCCACTCGGACGCTAAACAACAGTCTACAGGTAGACAATTAGCTCCTCCCGGACACTAAACAACAGTCCGCAGGTAGACATATAGCTCCACTCGGACACTAAACAACAGTCCTCATGTAGACATATACCCACACTCGGACACATTATCCTGAATCAGAATCCATGCACCAGTCTTTTCTTCTTTTCTCCATAATGTTGCGTGCTTAGCAGAGAAGCAACAAAAACAATTGTATGGTCTTTGATTTAACCCTATCGGGACTCGAATCCACGATCTACAGCACTCGATGCGTGCACGCTAACCATTTCACCATCAATGACCGATCAATTTTCTTTACACTGTGTTTTCTTCAAAATAATACAGCCATAGAGTTTTGTGAGAGAAAAAAACAAAAGACAAAAATTATGTACAAAACAAATGAAGTAGTACGTATGTAATAAACCTTCACGGGAAAAATTCTTAAATGACAAAAAATATACAATACAATACACATGTATTTACGAACTCTGTGACCAGTGCTTGTACGTGGTTTATTTTGTTACTATTGCTGGGTCAGTGCCTCTACTGATGGACCATACTGGTGCCACAGCTTACCATCCGCTCCGTGACCATTTCTTGTACGTGGTTTATTTTGTTACTATTGCTGGGTCAGTGCATCTACTGATGGACCATACTGGTGTGGCAGCTTGTTCTGCCGCTCTGTGACCAGTGCTTGTACGTGGTTTATTTTGTTACTATTGTTGGGTCAGTGCCTCTACTGATGAACCATACTGGTGTGGCAGCTTGTTCTGCCGCTCTGTGACCAGTGGTTGTACGTGGTTTATTTTGTTACTATTGCTGGGTCAGTGGTGCCTCTACTGATGGACCATACTGGTGCCACAGCTTATCACCCGCTCTGTGGCCAGTTCTTGTACGTGGTTTATTTTGTTACTATTGTTGGGTCAGTGCCTCTACTGATGGACCATACTGGTGTGGCAGCTTGTTCTGCCACTCTGTGACCAGTGCTTGTACGTGGTTTATTTTGTTACTATTGTTGGGTCAATGCATCTACTGATGGACCATACTGGTGCCACAGCTTATCACCGGCTCTGTGGCCAGTGCTTGTACATGGTTTATTTTGTTACTATTTTTGGGTCAGTGCCTCTGCTGATGGATCATACTGGTGCCGCAGCTTATCATCCTCTCTGTGACCATGGTTTATTTTTTCGCTGACACTTTTGTTTCACTAACCGTTTTTGATGGAGTCCGTGTTGCTCATTGTTTTAGTTTTCAGTATTGTGAGTTGTATGCGTTGATGTTTTTGTCTCAATTCTTTGTCTATTGCCAATGTCTCTGGACTGTCTATTGCCAGTGTCTCTGGACTATCTAATCCCGATTCCCATTTCGGTTTTCTCTAAAAGTTAATGTAGTTAGTATTAGAACTAATTAGGTCGATATTCCCGAGGTCGATATTATTTGATATTTGTTATGCTAATTATATTATGTACATGTGTTGTTTTTTTCTTTGTGAATTTGCCATGTTCACCATTATTATGTTGTTGTATATATTACGTTGCCTCTTGTTACAGTGAAAATCTTGAAACCAAAAGACCGGTGGCGGTTGTTCTTGGAACTGCTGTCAGTTTATTAACATGTGAATTGGCCTGTCTCCTTGACGTTCCTACTGACAATTATCATGGCTCTTCCATTGGTTCACAAGCAATTGTGAGATCTTTGAGCTTAATAAGTAATTCAAAATATAAAGAATAATTGTTCTGAATATTAGCAGTTTGTGTAATCGATAGTAAACCTCATAGGTAGTAAATGCCACGTTGTGTTAATCACATTTCTATTACCTATCCTTCCTCGGTCACGAACGCGATTTTAGCACCACAATTGCAAACTGTCTTTAACGTATAAACTGCGTAGGATAATCCCATAAAATAGTGTACAAAGGATATAAGGAAATAGTACATAGTACACTTGACATCTGTCAAGAACTCGACTTGAACAACACAATAACAAACTATCTTCGACGTATAAACTGTATAGGAATTCGAATATCCCAGAAAACTCGCGTACAAAGGAAGTAGGGAAATAATCAATGGGTTGTACAACGTCAGAACCGCGATGTCAAGGAATGGAACATATCTTACAGCTTTATGCAGCAATCCACAAAAATAACTACATGGAAGCTCGTCAATTAATAGCAACAGGAGCGAACGTGAACTGTATTAACTATACTGGTGGAACACCCTTAATCGAAACTTGCCGAACTCCCTTATTACATAAGAAGGAGAGGGAACGAGAAAGTTTTGTCCTATTCTTGATCAGTAATGGTGCTGAAGTGGACTTGTCTGATATATTTGGAGGAACCGCTATAATATACGCTAAGCACAATGGCCTTCAGTCGATTGTTAGTATGTTAAAAGGAAAAGATAGAAGAGACACAGGTAAGGAAAAAATACATTCAAAGGATTCGAGTTATGGTGTTTTACGCCACTTTCAATAATATCTAAGGTATATCGTAGGGGTCATTTTATTGGTGGTGGAACCCGGACGAAACCTCTGACCTGCATATTGCTAAATGTAGGGTTAGTGTAGCCTCATTCATCAATATATCAATTATATCGTGGCGGTCAGTTTTATTGGTTGAGAAAACCAGAGTTTCTGGAGAAAACCATCTGTGGCAAGTCACTGACAAACTTTATCACATACTGTTGTATTGAGTGCACCTCGTCATGAGCGGGATTTGAACTCACAACTTTAGTGCTGATAGGCACTGATTGCTCAGGTAATTGTATGTCCAAATATCATAACATCATGACAACGACGACCCCTTGATATTAACAGAAATGTTAACTAGAACTGCGAGTGACCTCACTGAGTGATACCCCCCACTTGCAGCTTAGTAGGAGTTGCGCTTACAAGGTACATGCACCCCGCCCCTTTTCGTGAAAGCATGAGTTGAATTATCTCCCCTTTTAAATTTTGGACAGCAACCATATTCCTTCATGCACATCTACAGGTAATGTATTACAAGTGTGCAAAGTTTCATAAACATCCAATAAGCCGTTTAGGAGGAGTTGCGCTTACAAGGTACATGGACGGACGGACGGATTCCTATATACCCCCAAACTTTGTTTGCGGGGGTATAGTAAAGCATCTGGGTTCACCGGAGATATGTTGTGTCTTGTGTACTATCTAATATATTAAATAATGGTTAAGGCCAGCGACTCTCTTTAATAGAACTAGTATTATGCATATGGCAACTTGTGTGTCACGATTATTTAATATATTTTTATAAAGTTCAAAATTAGGATTCGGAGTTGGTGTGTTACTCACATGCATGATCGCATTTTGATCACAAAGAGAGTGTGTGTCCAAATAGCTAGTTAAAAAATTGCTTATAATCTATCTGATCAAATTTGTCTTATAAAAGTTCCTGAAGAATCCAAAGGGTATCTTAAGCCATAATAAGAGTTTGAAGATACCAAAGGGCCAATCAGAATCTGTATATCGAAGAAGAACATACAACACAATAGTCTAGAGTTAGAAGATACCAAAGGGGCAATCATCAACCGTATATCGAAGAAGAACAGACAACACAATGGATAAAAGAAAAAGGACAAAAAGACAAACAACGATCTACAAAACATACACATAAAACTAAAGATCGAGTAACACGAACCCCACTAAAAACCGGGTGTGAACTCAGGTGCTCCGGAAGAGTAGGCAGTTCCTGCTCCACTAGTGACACCCGTCGTGTTAATTTAGTTACCAACCCGGTGATAAGTCATGAACGGGGAAAGGACCAGGAAGTGTTTACGACAAGTGGAACATATCCATGGTCATTTGCTACACAGATGTTCCATAGCGCACAACATGTTATTGAATTGTCTGTACCACTCCAGGAAATTGAGCGGTCATATATGTATGTATGTGTGTGTAAGGGGTATCGATTTGTCTCCGTTTCTATGATCATTCGATTACATCTTGGAATTGTTCTGACAGTCTTGGAGTCTGTTTTAATCTGTCATGTTACTCGCTTTTATACTATACAGTAAGCTATTCAAATCCTTAACATATGTAGTCATCGCCTCAGAAATTCAAAATCGCCATCATAAATCTCAGATGTAATCCCAGTTTCTTAAATGTTTCCAGCTTGAATTTGATATGTTTCCTCAACTAGTTTTGAGAATGAGTACTTTATTAGGGATGCTTATAATGAGACAAGAGATTCTAACCTCTAGGGAAGGAACACCAGGTGTGCGCATCTTTGGTTTTGTTCTTTGAAGATTGTTTGAATCTGGACACATTTTTACTGGTAGTCAGTACCATGAACCCGAGTTTGAATCAGTGGTGGTAGGTTAGTGGAAAGAAGAAAAACTTTCAACAATTGGCCAACCCAAATCATGTACGTTAACCTTTGTAAAATTAAGATATATGTATAGCATTAACACGTATTTAGTAGGCAGGAACTGTTAAATTCTTCGGAACACCCGGTGATTTTTCTTTACACATTGTATTGTCTGTTCTACGATGTACGGTTTCTGATCACCTCTTTGATTTCTTCATTGTTTACCCTTCTGGAGCACTTGAGTTCACCCGCGGTTTTTAGTGGGGTTCGTGTTACTCGATATTTAGTTTTGTGTGTATGTTTTGTAAATCGTTGTTTGTCCTTTCGTACTTTTTCTTTTAGTCATTGTGTCGTCTGTTCTTCTTCGATTTACGGTTTCTGGTCGGCCCTTTGATTTCTTCATTATTTATTTACTTGTGTGTTTGTCAATACCAACACCTGTATCAACTTCTTTTTCCCATTTACTCTGTATGCTTAAACGGTGCATTTTTACATTAATCATGTAATGTTTTGAAAAAGGGTATTTACATGGTCCCCTTTCAGTCTATATACAAGAGTTTGAAGATACCAAAGGGGTAATCAGAATCCGTATATCGAAGAAGAACAGACAACACAATGACCAAAAGATACCAAAGGAGGTAATCAGAATCTGTATATCGAAGAAGAACAGACAACACAATGACCATAGGAAAAAGTACAAAATGACAAACAATGTCATTTTCAATCAAGTTTAATTATGCAATCCCTCTTATCAGAAGCTTCAATATATCTGGAATGACATTTAGAATATTAAATAAAATTCAATTGATTTCAATATTTTGTAACGTCAATTCCAGTTATCCTGCAAAGAATATGCGTCATCGTCGTAATATATACCGGATATGTCATGAATACATAGAATCGATGGTAACGAATATGACGCACATTCTTAGCAGGATAACTTGCCTAAAGGTCAATACTCAGTAGCTAAGCTATATTCAAAACGAGAACCAAGTTCAATAATATATCAGAACTGTATGGTCAACGACTTTCGACTTGTTTTAAATGTAATTTCTACTTTTTGTAGGGAGAAATAATTTTATTGTACTAAATTTTGCTGTTAACAATTTACTAGGTATACAGCTTTTATCTAGTATCCCTAGCTGTTAATCACTATATAGCAAGGGATTTGGTATTTGGTGAAGCTTATTTCAAAATAAATATTGTTTATTTCTATGCTTATAATGATATGACTGAAAATTAATTTGATGTTTTTTTTTATTTCAGGGAATTCGTGTTTTTCGTCAAACGAACATTCAGATCGAGCTTCTCTTCCTATTCCGATATAGTGGAAATGAATAAATATTCAAAGGAAAAGCAAAAACGTATCACAGTGTCAGAACATTTCCTAAATCCATTATAAAAATCGTAGAGAGAGTCAAAATATATAAACTTAACCAGGGCCGGATTTACCAATAGACATAGTAGGTTATTGACCTAGGGTCCACGGGTATTAGGGTGCCCACTGAAACTTATTTGTCACGCAGCGCGCCAGGGTACAACCTTGTTTTATGTGTACACTGGGTATTTCATTACATATTATTATACTTCGTGTAAGTTTCTGTAGTGATATTTGGTACTGTAACATTTTGGCATATTACCTGGACAATTACATGTAGACACTCAGTATAATAATGATATTAATGTGGTCTTGTCCAGGTAATATGCCAAAATATTACCTGGATAAGACCACATTATTATATAAATATATTCAAAACCATAAGTGCCCCTTATATATATATTGAATACTGAAACATGCCAACATTTCTATAAATTTGGGGGCCCACTGATGAGTTTGGCCAAAAGGGCCCACAAGTAGGTAAATCCGCCCCAGTCCTTTACACAAGAATACATGCATGACCACTCACTTTTCCTGGCTTGTTACAGGTATTTCAATCAGAAGTGGCGGAGTTAAGCTTGCTTCATGGGGCTGAATGTCCCTTTTAGCGAAAGGATGTTGTTATGCAAGTGCCTTCAACATATCAATTAAATATGGAATCCAATCGCATGCTTTCAAAATTCCTATATTAAAAACTAGCGCGCGTAATGGCGTGTGGCACTTAGTAAAGCCCAATATTTGAATTTCGTTAAATTTTATATTACATTTGTTTATGCTAATCTAACCGATGCCTTTTTGTCGCATCTTACATTCTTCTTTAATTGCTATCTTTGTGAATATGTGAAAATATGTTTGTTTGTTTGTTTGTTTGTTTGTTTGGTTGTTTGTTTGTTTCATTGTGTTTAACGCCATTTTCAACAATATTTCAGCTATATCGTGGCGGTGAGTTTTATTGGTGAAGGAAACGGAGGTCGCAAGTCACTGACAAACTTAATCACATAATCTTGTGAACCTCGCCCTGTTCGAGATTCGAACTCACAACATCAGTGGTGATAGACACTGATTGCATAGGTAATTGTAAATTCAACTACCATATGAGCACGGCCACGACGCCCCTATGTGAATATTAATGAACCTGTGTCCGAGTTAAAAATACTAATTGCAAACAATATTGGAAAACTAACAAATGCTTATAAAAGGCGAGGGACAATCTTCAAAATATCCCCCTTTACGTAGTCCAACCCAGAACGACACAACTGCATTCGACAATTATGACAAATGTAAATTGCTGAACTATTACTTCTGTTCCATAGCTGACCTACAAGACTTTGACGACCGAGTTATCGATACTTTAACTGACATTACTGTTGTATCACTGGATGTTATTGATATAATCTCATTACTTGATCTCAATAAGGCGGTTGCCCCTGACCGTATTAGTGACCAGATGCTTAGAGAAGCAAAGTATGAAATCGCTGGTCCTCTGTGTCTCCTGTTTAACAAGACTCTGAGTGAGAAAATATTTCCAGCGGATTGGAAACTTGCCCATATTATACAGATATTCAAATCTGGCGACTCTTCTTATGTGTCAAATTATCGACCCATTGCTTTACTTAGTACTTAGTTTGAGAAGGTAGTTTACAAGCATATGTTTAATATTCTAACGGAAAATGCTTTGATATGCAAGTTCTAGTCTTGATTCCACCTCGGCCATTCTACAACACACCAGAATATAGAGCGTATTCATGAAATCTTTCTGTAATTGTATTATGTTTAATATGTTGTAAGTAAAGCTATCGACACAATGTGGTTACGAGGTTTGTAATTAAAACTAGAAAGACATTAGAGGAAATCTTCTCCAAGAACTTATTTTTCAGCCAGAGAAGAAAAGGTAATAATACAAACATGTGATTTCTTGGAAAGGTAATCCTAAGACGGGAGATCCCCTGGGATCCATCATTAGTCCCTTTCTCTTTTTGATATTTATTGATGACATTGCTGATGAAATGATAGGCTGATGCAGATTGTTTGCAGATGACACATCCATTGGAGAAAAATCGTATCAGATGAATAATTTCAGCAACATGGCAAATACTAACTTACAAAATATTTCTGAATGGTACAAACAGTGGTTAGTCAAAGTTAACCCTACATAAACTGACGTTGTGTACTAGATAATTCCTCCTGTTTCATTCCTTTTGATAGATATTATTCGAATTTATCCGGTAAAATGTCATGAGACATATTTTTTATAAGCACTTGGGTATAACTTTAAGTTCAGTCTGTAAGTGGTCAACCACATAAATACCATTATTGAAAAAAAACATCCAAACAATTGTCAATTCTGCGAAAACTTAAATTTAAGGTACCTCGAAATTCCTTGAAACTATGTATTTCACTTTTATTCGTCCATTTTTAGAATATGTATGAGCGATTTGGGATAAAGTACATTCTCTCCGACTCAGAACGGCTTGAAAAAGTTGAACTTGAAGCCGCACGTATATTAATCGGTTTGACATCTTATGCAAGTTTACTGCCTATCTATACGGAAACTGGATGGGAAAAACCTTCAGTTAGTCGTGAAAAAAGAAAACTTTCATTATTCTATGACATATTCAGTGATCAATCACCTGATTATTTTCAAGATTTATTATCTATTACTGTGGGTCAAGCCAATAACTACAATTTACGAAACTCTAGAAACTTCATAATTCCCTCGAGAAGGCTTGGTTTTTACCAAAGTTGTTCCAAGAACCATTATACTCTGGAACAATTTACCAACAGACTTGAGAAATGTTCAAGGGCCTGGGTTGCTCAATGAGTTAAACAGTTGGATCACCTAACAACTCATACTAGCCTATCACCAATACGGCTTGGGTTCGCGTCCGGCTTTGTATTTGATAAAAAAAAAAAGGTGCACTCGACTCGCAGCCGAAAGTGATAAAGCTTATCAGTTGCTTACCAATGGTCGGTGGTTCTCTCCGGCTTCTTCCACAACTAAACTGGTCATCATGCTATAGCTGAAATATTGCTGATTGTAGCGGTAATCACCAAAAAATGAACAAATTAAATCTATACTAAGCTGGCTCTTATATTCTAGCCAATAGAACCGTTATCTTCCTGTTATGTTATCTTCAAATTTTTTTTCAATAGTATTTGTTCATATTATATGTATTTGTAATATATCGTCATTGTTCATGTTTAAATGTACCGGGGAAGATTTCATAAGTTTACAATTTGTGTCTTATCTACTTGTCTTAATTTGTATGACAATAAGATATGTTTACAGTAAAGTACATATATGTTTTCTTTATTAAATTGTTTTGTTTTAATTCTTTATTTATTTCATGAGGATTAATAGTAGCTCTCCTCGACACTGATAAATACAATAACATCATGAATAATACAAAAGAATACAAATTAATACAGAGAAAATACAAGACAAGATAATACAAGACAAGACAAAACATATCTCTCTAATAAATTGTTCTCAGAATGACTTACGCATTCATAACCTATCATAGGATTGAAAGAAGGGTTTGAAGATACCAAACGGATAAACAGAATCCGTATATCGAAGAAGAACAGACAACACAATGGCCAAAAAATAAAGTACAACGATCTACAAAACATACACATAAAACTAAATATCGAGTAACACGAACCCCACTAAGACAAACAACGATCTACAAAACATACACATAAAACTAAATATCGAGTACTAGGAACCCACTAAAACAAACAACGATCTACTAGGAACCCACTAAAACAAACAACGATCTACAAAACATACACATAAAACTAGATATCGAGTACTAGGAACCCTACTAAAACAAACAACGATCAACAAAACATACACATAAAACTAAAGATGGAGTACTAGGAACCCCACTAAAACAAACAACGATCTACAAAACATACACATAAAACTAAATATCGAGTACTAGGAACCCCACTAAAACAAACAACGATCTACAAAACATACACATAAAACTA
>MJUT01030378.1:2519-15131 GCA_002080005.1 Gigantidas platifrons
GGGTCATACCCCACCCCCTACCTGAAGTGAACTTTTTAATGGTTGAGATCCCCACCCCTAAACCATATATATTTATGATCAGGGTGACTAGGCAAATTAAATGCATTATAGCTCAGGTCCGAGGGTCATACCCCACCCCCTACCTGAAGTGAACTTTTTAATGATTGAGATCCCCATCACTAAGCCATATATATTTATGATCAGGGTGACTAGGCAAATTAAATGCCTTATAGCTCAGGCCCCAGGGGGGTCATACCCCACCCCTACCTGAAGTGAACTTTTTAATGGTTGAGATCCCCACCCCTAAACCATATATATTTATGATCAGGGTGACTAGGCAAATTAAATGCCTTATAGCTCAGGCCCCGGGTGGTCATACCCCACCCCCTACTTGAAGTGAACTTTTTAATGGTTGAGATCCCCACCCTTAAACCATATATATTTATGATCAGGGTGACTAGGCAAACTAAATGCCTTATAGCTCAGGCCCCGGGGGTGTCATACCCCACCCTCTACCTGAAGTGAACTTTTTAATGGTTGAGATCCCCACCCTTAAACCATATATATTTATGATCAGGGTAACTAGGCAAATTAAATGCCTTATAGCTCAGGCCCTGGGGGATCATACCCCATCCCCTACCTGAAGTGAACTTTTTAATGGTTGAGATCCCCACCCCTAAACCATATATATTTATGATCACAAGACCAAATGATTTTGACTTGCAACTCGGCTGTTGCATCTCTGATGCTTTCTCGATTTTTTTGTTATCCAAATGATTTCTCATTTTTCCCATATCAAACAATTGGCTTTGATATTTCTGTTATATGATAGGGTAGGCATTATTCCATCTGCAACACCTCTGAAGCCAGTGAATGGATTTCAACCAGATTGTTCTACTTCTGTTATATGAAAGGATGGGCATCCCCTGTCTACAAATCCTCTGAAACCAGAGAATTCATTTCAGTGAAACTTTCATTTATTCTTTAATAACTAATGTCATTATGAGCCTCCTATTTAATTTTTTGCTTCAAATGATTTTTTGGGGTTTCCCATCAAACAATTGACTTGACTATTTCTATTATGTTAAATGTTCATTGGATTAAAACAAATAAAAATAAAAAACAAGGTGCCAGATGGACAATTTCAGGATTCATAGAGCCTTTGGTTGACAATGTATTGTATTCACATTGATTAGAATGATTTCAATGTGTGTATATACATTTGGAATAATCCAAGTCCAGCTCTTTTTGCTGACAGTTCAACTCGACACATATGGAACTCATATAAACATATATATATATAAGGTCAGTATTTTTGTTGGAGGTTGTTAAAATTGTTGATTTTTAGTATTGTAGACAAATAAATTATTTTAGTGAAAGTTTTACTGTTAAAATATACTATAATATTACTACAGCTAAACATTATGAAAATGTCCCAGGAAGATAAGCTAATCTTCAATTATGAGTTTAAATGTTTGAGTTGTTGGAAATTAATGTGTAATATCATCTGACCATTTTATTGTTACTGTAGAAATCAATAGACAATATATAAATGATATCTAACAAAATCAATACTGGTCAGGGAGGAGGAATCGACTTCCATCAGGGACTCTTGCTAATCTGAAGTGAGTCACCAATTTCTTTAGCTGTTTCTTAAGATAAATGTTGCTGTTTTCTAACTAAACTTTTTTTAAACTAATTTCTTTAGCTGTTTCTTAAGATAAATGTTGCTGTTTTATAACTAAACTTTTTTAAAACTAATTTCTTGAGCTGTTCTTAAAATAAATGTTTCTATTTTCTAACTAAACTTTTTTAAAGCTAATTTCTTTAGCTGTTTCTTATGATAAATGTTGCTGTTATCTAACTAAACTTTTTTTAAAACCAATTTCTTTAGCTGTTTCTTAAGATAAATGTTGCTGTTTTCTAATTAAACTTTTTTAAACCAATTTCTTGAGCTGTTCTTAAAATAAATGTTGCTATTTCCTAACTAAGCTTTTTTTTAAGACCAATTTCTTGAGCAGCTCTTAAAATAAATGTTGCTGTTTTCTAGACAGGGTTGGAGTTACGGGTAATACATTTGTCTTAGTTGTTTGAAAAAAACAGTACCGGTAAATCTGAATAATGCTTTTGGAAGCCCTGGTAATCATGTTGAGAAAAGAACAGTTAATTAAGAGTGGTTTGAATCAATAAGCAGCAAATTAATAGGTGGCCTTCATTAGTTGATAATCATCAATCAATAGCAAATTAACATTTTTTTTTAGAGGTGGCCTTCTATAGATAACTGATATTACTTTAAGCTGCTATTAGTTAATCAAAAAGCAAATTACGGATAATATTTTTTTAGAGGTGGCCTTCATTAGTTTACTGATATTACCTTAAGTTGCTATTAGTCAATCAAATAGCAAATTACCGCTAATATTTTTTTTTAATAGATGCCATCATGGACTTCATCATGAATTGACCATGACCTTGCAAATTGCCCATGTCAACATTTCTTCAATCCTAGAGGCCTGACATATGATAATTCACTAGAATTTTGAATTTTGTTGAATCAATTTAAAAGTAGGTTATCATGACCTGATTATAACCACCTTATTATACCCCCGCTCCATCGGAGGGGGGGTTATAATGTTTTACCTCTGTCTGTCCGTCCAAGATATTTTTCGTCACATTTTTCTCAGTAACTATTGATGGCAGAAGTCTGATATTTGGTCACAAGCTTCATGTAAGTATGCCATATTGTGGGAAGCGTTTTTGGACCCGTCAGATTCCTACTTCCTGTTTGCCGGCTTAGTTGGTTTTTATACACATTGAACATATATGCAGGGGTATCATGAGTGAGCATTAGCTCACAGTTCATCTTGTTATGTCTCTAATTCTAATAAATACTTGTATTTATGAACAAGGGTTATGATAAAATTACATTAGAAATGATCTGTTATATACCAAGCCAAGACCTGGATTTCCAATGCCATTTATCATGGGCTTTTTTTGTATTCAATGTTTTGAAATTAGAGGTAGTTGTTTGTTTTGTTGATATTTGTGGAGTTTTTCATCATTGCTGTTTAAACTTGCTTTTCATTAAATGTCTATAATTACAAAACAGGCTCAAGTGAGCCTCTAGTTTAGGCTTGATATCTTAAACATAATAGTTGTAGTGTGAATAAATAGATTTGTTAAATTGGCAAATTATATTGACTATGAACTCAGATTCTCAGGTGAGATATGCTTAAAAACTGGTGCAAAAAAAGAAGAAAAAACAATTGCAAAATGATAAAACATTTTATAAGAACATAGTGTTATTGCATTTATGTACAAAAAAAAGCTATTATCAATACTCAATGTTATTATGCATAATAAAAGAACCGCCTAGCGCATGAATGTGCGACGTATCCCCCCGCACTTGCATAATATTTAGTTTTATATATTTATAGAAAGCAGCCTTGCAGTCTTAATGTATAACATACTTACAAGCCACATGCAAAGATTATTCAAATCTATCCATGTTTACTAAAGTTATCACATAAACAAGACACAATTCTCAAAATTGGTGATTTTTCAACCAAAAACTAACATTTTCCCCCAAAACACTTGCTTCAAATATTTCCATGTTAGAACCAATCCAAGATAATGATAATTACAAGCTACTTGCAAAATATTATTCAAATCTATCCATGTTTACTAAAGTTATTGCGTAAACAAGACAATTCTCAAAATTGGTGAGTTTTCAACCAAAAACTAAGATTTTCCTCCAAAACCCTTGCTTCAAGTATTTCCATATTAGAATCCATCCAAGATAATGATAATTACAAGCCACATGCAAAAAATTATTCAAATCTATCTATGTTTACTCAAGTTATCGCGTATACAAGAAAGTGTGATGGATGAACAGACAGACAGACAGACAGACAGACAGATAGACGAACGGACAGACGGCTGCTATTACTATATCCTGTCACCGCTATCGCAGGGGGATAAAAAACAAACAATGGAATTGATTTTCATAGTTCAAGTGCTGATAATCAAGACATGAAATAATTTGATGTTTATTGATAGAACATCTTGTGATACAACAGATGCCACAACAGATAAGGATGTGTATTGCCAATAGTTTATGTGTATTGAGATAATTATATTTTACACAGGTGCATGAAATTGTTAAGAATTCTGAGAAGGATGTTATAATGTAGAGATCTAATAGCATTTATGAGTATCATCAATTTAATCTGTTGATGGTTTTTGGATATTAAGGATGTTATGTTGATTGTTTTTTGTTTTTTACTTTTGTGTAATATTCTAATGAATAAAAGTTTTAACAGTGCAGTTTGATTAAGATTGGTAAGTTGATATTGATGATAAGATTATTTTTATATTTTTTTGTTTAATATCAAATATTTTTAGAGTCAAATTGTTTTTTAGTAATGCGATTTTTCAGTTTTGCCTGTTTTATTAATTAATGTTTAATAAATGACATAGGGTCAACTTTTCTTACCATCATTGCAATTGTTCAGCTCATTTTAATCAACTGATTGAAAATCAATGTTTAAAAAGATTTAATAACTGATATTTCAAAGAATTTTTTTTTCTCACTTCAAGACAATTGCAGTAAAATGACAAGCTGTTTTTAATTTTAGATCTACAAATAATGAATATAGTGTTTTTTTTACTACATTATGTATGTATTTTCAATCAAGAAATGATATTAATGTGACCAGTTTCAAAGAATTTTTGATTTGATGAAAGAAGATCAACAAGAATTAAAAGTTTATGAAACTTTATTTGTTTTTATTGGTCTGGGAAAATTCCTGAAAGTATGAAAGTGAAAGTTTATTATTGTAATGATAGCTGGATGAAAATGAGAAATAACTTTTAAAAATAACTATTCAAAAATGCTTCTGAAACTAAAATAAACTTCATTAAAATAGCAATGCCTGCATTTTCAATAACAACTGACCAGGTAAAATAGGACTTGAAACTTTTGTAACCATAAGGTGTTTGTGCTTTCATTTAAGGTCCATAAAAGAGCTTATAAAATCTAGTCCATCCAATTTTAAAATGTTTGATAGTATACTTTTTTATTAGGTCATTTGGGGTCCATTGTCCGTTTCCATCTGTTGTATGTTGTAAACTTTCACATTTAAATCTTGTCCTCTGAAACCACTGAACCAAATTAAACCAAACCTGTGATCCAAGATGTCTGTCATTACTAAAGCAGAAATTTCAAGTGGCAAAAAAAAAAAGAATCGGCTGAAATTAGAAGTCTCCCGAGGGCCTTAAGTTTTAATATATCAGTACATATCAGGATTTTAATCCTTTCTAAAAAAAAAAAAAAAAAAAAAACCCAACACTTTGCTGAATGGAGCCAAACTTGTAAGCATCATCGTCGGTAACCCATGGTTGATTCCGATACGTTCCTCTCTCTCCATCACCCGTGGGTCAAATCACTTGTAAACATTCGTACTCATGAATATTCAAAGTTTCGAATTAACTAATCAAAATCACGTTTATGAAAGTGAAACTCTGGTATCAGAGTTAAAAAATCGTTCTGTCAGTAATGGATGTGCCCATGAAAATGTGTGGATGAAGTGTAGTGTAGTATAGAAAGTCCCTCAATTCTTTCACTCCAAATTTTTGCAACAGGTCCGACATTTTTAACTTTTAACTAAACTCATTATGAAAGGAACGATTTGATTGGTTGAATCGCATTGGAAGTTTGTAATGCAAAGACTTATGAATTTTTTATGAGTACGAATGTTTACAAGCGATTTGACCCACGGGTGATGGAGAGAGAGGAACGTATCGGAATCAACCGTGGGTTATCGACGATGGTAAGCATGTACATCCTAAAATATACAAGGGTTTGTGTTGCTGAAATTAATTATGTTGTTGATCATTACTGTCTTAGTTCTTGATTCAAGTGTTCCTCATAGGATCCATGGTTATTTATAAGTACTAATTGCCTATAATTTCAAATATCTTCCTGTCTAAACTACAAGTTCAATTGAATTATTACATTAGAAGAAAGTTTCTTAGATGGCTAATCTACAATATTTGTGGTTTAAATGCAGATCTTGTCACCACAGTGTGAAATAAATAGGAATCATCATCCACTGTGTAAGCCCAAACTGTGTTTAAATGATCATTTGCATTTGTGCAGACTGGAAACAAAGACAGCTGTAATGATAGAACAGAATCTACCCGGTATGGGAAATATTTTTAAACATCTTCTGGATACCTGTAAACATGATTGCTCATTGAAAGATTTTTTTCTGTTGATTGAAAATCCTAAGATGGCGACTACAATGAGACAATCTGATTGGAAATCCAAGATGGCCACTACAATGAGACAATCTGATTGGAAATCCAAGATGGCCACTACAATGAGAAAATCTTATTGCAAATCCAAGATTGCCACTACAATGAGATTATCTGATTCGAAATCCTAAGATGGCCACTACAATGAGGCAAGCTGATTGAAAATCATAAGATGGCCACTACAATGAGACAATCTGATTAGACGGCCACTACAATGAGACAATCTGATTAGACGGCCACTACAATGAGAAAATCTGATTGGAAATCCTAAGATGGCCACTACAATGAGACAAGCTGATTGAAAATCCTAAGATGGCCATTACAATGAGACAAGCTGATTGAAAATCCTAAGATGGCCACTACAATGAGACAATCTGATTTGAAATCCAAGATGGCCACTACAATGTCACAATCTGATTGGAAATCCAAGATGGCCACCATTAAGCTCTAATATGAATATTCATGTAAGAGTGAAAATCAGAAATGTTGCTAAAAATAATATCCCATCTGCACAAAAAAACCCATTCTTAGTAAAGAAACATTTAATGGCCATTCATGTACAATTTTAATGTGCACAGTTCAATTATTTCATAATCAACATCCATTTCAGATGTTAATTAAACCTTATTGAGTATTGCAAATAGTATAATTCATGCTTTGAAAGTATGATATCAGAGTAAATTTCTATCAGCTTTGGAACTTTTTTATGTCAAAATAAATTTGTATATTTTATAAATTCAGTCTGTCTGTTACTCTTTTAATTTGTTTATACAAAGAAAACTACTGAAGTTAATTGAAAAATATGTTGTCTTAACATTCCTTTGATTCCTTTATACATTTGTCAGTTTTGTTTTTATTTCAAGAATATAACATTTCTGGCTTTCAGCAAACATTGGAGGATTTTGATAATTAAAAATGTTCTAGTCTTGAATATTGGATAATTTCTATGGAGTTTTGATATATAATGGTATATATATTATATACTATTTTGGGGTAAAAATCACCTTTTACTGCAAAAAAAAATCTGGAAAATTGAGAATTATTAGTACTGTCAAAAGTTTACACACAATTTGTATGAAAAGATTATAAAGAAAACTACTGAAGATATTTGAAGAAAATGTTATGATTTAAACAAAAGATAAAAAAAAAACCTGCACAGATTCCCTTCCACTCAAACAGACCACATACTATCACAAAAATGAATGACAACATAAACATCCAAGGTACAATAGTAGGGTCAGTGAATGCACATAGTTAACTGACTACTAGCTTGGAAGGTAGAATCTGTTTGTTTAAGATCATAACTCTTAAGACAATGTAAATGGAATTCTCAAAAATTATTGTAGATTCTTTCTATGTTGTAGCAAAATATTTTTGATACATTTCACATCATCATTAAATTCAATAAAAACATTCAGTTCTAAGGAAATTGCAAAATTGAACAAATTCATCAATTATTCAAGCATTTAAATATATTTCTCAAAATCCATGATTTTTTTGCTTAAAACAGCTGCTTCCTCCTATAATTGTACAAACAAATCTGAATATAATTCATATTCAAATAATATACTGAATATCACAAAATTTCAAATGAATTCAGACATTCAAACTTTAGAATGTTCTTAAACATTTTTTTTTTTTAGCCAAAAAACTTTGAATTTGAATCAACAATTATAAATATGATGTTTTTGAGTGAAGCGACCTGTCTACCAATGGACTGTTGTTTTAGTGAGCCAGCTTAAGCACTTTAAAATTTCAACTGTGTGTGTTGATCTTGTACAAAAGCAGTCGTTGTCCTCATCTCATCATTAAGTCACTTGTCCTCACCCTGATATAGCTGAAAAATTGCTCATTTTGCATTAACAACAATTTCTCACTCATTGACTCAAACATAAATTAATGGTCTCTGTGAGAGACCAAACAAGATTTAAGTCATCAAATTGTTGTGATTAAAATAATGCATCATTTTAATCTAATTTTGATTTATATCATATGTAGCCCACAGCATTTTGCCATTTCTATTTAAATTAATGGAAACCTTACCATCATGGTCATTATGACCTGGGCTTTCTAATTTGTTATTGATCGTTTGGATATCGTGTCGTTCCAAAGGCATGTGTCATACCAATTAAATCTGTTAATATACTGTTGTGTTATACAGTGCTACTTGTTTCAATGGCTTTTGTAGTAAATAGCAAGTGTTGTAATATTCTGTTGTTTAATAAAGTGTTTATCCAAAAGCTTACAAAAATGCAGACGAAGTCAGGTACACCCCCATGTATAAAAGAAAACCAAAGTTAACAAAGCTTGTGATGTTATCAATATCAAGTCTGTTAAAATTATGTTGTGTAATAAAGTGTTGTTCCAAAAGCTTAAAAACCAGACAAAGTCAGATACACCCCATGTATTAAAGAAAACAGTTAAAAAAAAAAGCTTGTGATGTTATAAATAGTATGTCTATTAATATTTTGACTTCAATTTAACCAAAAAATGTACATGTTCCTTGTGAAACATTATATACAATAGAATACTAGTATGTTCCTGTATATAGAATGTACAGTCCTAAAGTGAAATACATTATATACAATAGAATACTAGTATGTTCCTGTATATAGAATGTACAGTCCTAAAGTGAAATACATTATATACAATAGAATACTAGTATGTTCCTGTATATAGAATGTACAGTCCTAAAGTGAAATAATAGTATGAAAGAGATGTGATGTTTGATAGGCCTATAAGATTTCTGTCACAGTCTCTTTATATTTTATTGATAACCATAAAGTTAATAGAGTTTACATGCCAATTTTCCAATTTGTCCCAAAAAAACTTCAATGATTTAGCAGTAGTAATTATTTACTTGAGTGAACACAAATCTTTAGTATCTTATTTTTGCAGAACCCTGTAATAGAGGAACAACTGTAAGATGGTGGTGTATTTTAATTAACCGACAAGATAATGGGAGATAGGACCAGCCTCTAGAGTTGATAGAAACAATCTTATTGAAGACTGATGGACAATTCATTACCATCAAAGAGATACATCAAGTTAATTGGATTTCCTTAAAGACATAGCATTCTGGATAGTGGAAGCTTATTAAGCAGTTAATGAGAACGATAAGATAGTACCATTCTGTATAGTGGAAGCTTATCATATTAAAAATTTAATGAGAATTATTAGTATGTCATAGGTAACCATGTTACCATGAATTTTACTCGAAAGAAGTGTCGATTGAACGAACAGTAAAAATTAACATCAGATTGAAAATTGACGAATTTATGTAGAAATGAAGAATATAATGACGGAATACAAATATTTGATATGAAGTGGAAAAATTAGTTTAAAAAAACAAAACAAAAATTGAAAGAAAAATCGTCCTAAACAGTGTGTTATATTGGTAAAAATTAGATAAAATTTGAAGTATTAGCAGACTTTGTAATGTGAACTAGACAGATTGTCAGACAAGATGAAATGAACAATATCTTTAGGATGTACTAAATCATTGACATATCAGGATGTGTAAAGCCTTAGACATTTCTTCATTTTAATGAAAATGATTTAGATGGAAACATACATTTTTTCAGAGGATTAATTTCCATTCAATTTGTGTGTCATAATCAATCTCTTTTGACATGAATGAAATAGACAAATTGCCAGTCTAAAAAATAAGAATCGATGGAAACTATGAAATTTGAATGAAATATCCTGTGTTTTAATAAAACAAATCTCTATTGAAAAGATGAATGATAAGATCGTTGAATTAATTGAATCTATTCTAATAATTTCATGTTAGATCATGTTGCGTGGTAAAACTATCAGAAATATAACAGACTTTTATGCTAAAGTCTTTTCTTTAGGAAATGTAACAGAATTTGAATGGAAGAATACTACAGACTTTAATACTACAGTGTCTCCTATAAGAAATGTTACAGACTTTGAAACAACAAAACTGCTGATCACTTTATCTGGTACAGAAAATTTATGTGAGAAAAATGAAACGGAGGTCACAGACATTCATTGGTCAAATGATCCTTTGTTTTATATAATCACAGTGTTAATGTTCTATGCATTAAGTATCATTATTTTAATGGTCAAATATATCAGGAGAGAAAGACAGGAGGCAGAATTTGACAGTTATTATTTCGAATTTGTTACAAGAGAAAAATTTCAAACTGCACAATTTATTAATACTCAGAAAATGTGTAATATTATTAAGTCTATTCAGTATACAAAAGTGTGTGATGAAGATAATACGGTTTTTGATGAAGGGGAATCTATAGCACATAAACCTAAAAATGAAACTATAGTATAGATTTGTTTTTGTTGCCTCATTTTGTAATAACAGTTTACTACTTATATAACAAGAATCTTTTTCTGAAAGATTTATGGTTTATTCTCTTAAGATGAACCAATGAAATGATAAAATGATATAATGGGTTAAGAAGGGGGAAAATTGTTTATTCTCTGAAAAGGAAATTACTGCAAATGGAAAATGTTTCAAGCTTAAGTTGATAAAAATCATGAAATTACTCCTTGTATTGGAGGTCAGACACAAAGTTGTGATGGGTTTGATGCAGGTACCTATAACATTGAATATAATTGATATCAATCTACCAGGTAATTAAAATTGGTCTTTAATTGCTCCCCCTTTTTCCCTCACCTGGACCAAAAGTCCCATGTGAACTATTGTCATGACTTTTTGTCTGTGATATGGTTTTCATATGTTAGCTTTGAACTTTTCAATTTATTTCTCAGTAACCACTGGTCCAATTTGAAACCAGACGTGGTAGAAATACTACTTAAGTTATCCTCAATATTGCATTTGGTTTTCATTTCACTGAGAAATCCAGCATGGCTGCTAGGACCAATTATGCTTGCAGATTTGCTGAAAATTAAAAAATATGAAGCCACATGTGGGATGAATATCTAACTGTTACTTAGTAGGAACATTTCTTTTATGTTCCCCATAAAAGATTGTATTTGTTTATTGTCGATTGGAAATCCAAGATGGCTGCCATTGCAGAACAAAGTTTTAACATATGAAAATGAATAAGCATTTTTTCCTCAGAAACTAGAACTTTGATTGAACCCAAACTGTAAATGGATAATCGTTGGATGGTCTCTTGCAAAATCTTAATTTTTTGTGACATTCAAGATCATGGTTTAGAAACAATAAAAACAAAGAGCCTAAACAGGATAATCAAAGTTGGTGCTACCAAATTGAAGATGGCCACTACAAAAGAACAAATTTAACATAGGACACCGTGGGGAAATATTTAAAAATTATTCTTATCTGAACCACAGAACCATTTGACAGCAAACTTGGTTTAAATGCACTTTGAATTGTCATTTACAAAACGTCTATTTGTTTTGTGTCATTCAGAAATCCAAGGTGGCAGTCACCATAGGACAATTTTAACATATGAGCCGTTTAACCTTTCTTTATAGATATTTACTTACTAGTAGTATCTTCTTGTAATCTTAATTGGATTCTTAGCAAGAAATTTTGCTTGAATTAAGAATTTAATTTTCAGTTCTTTTTTCCAATGCTCTGAATTTGACTTGAATACTCAGCACGTCTGCCTCATAAATTTCCTTTCTCATGACAATCATTAACAGGAGAGACAGTGGGCAATCCAAAAGGTCTCTGTTGCACGACAAGACTAAAATAATTGGAAATATGGAAAACACAGCTGTCTTAAAAATAAGATCTTGAAAGAGTTTTCTTTTATGACTGAGATGATCTTATAGATGGAGGGCCACTGTGACCATGATTGTATCATAATTGGATTTATATCTACCAATGCAATCGGTGTATATCACCACTAAAGTTTTGAGTTTGATTTCCACCTTAAGGTCATTAAACTTTGGTTTATGAGTTTTGTACTTTTGTACTCATAAAACATCCAATCAGATCGACATATCCATTAAAAACGACCAATCAGATCGACATATCCATTAAAAATAATGTTCTGATATAACGATTTCGTAGTACTAGTACAAAAATTATAGTTGAAAGTTTTATGACTGTCAGTCAAAGTCTTTGAAGGTGTACAATTTAATTAGAATTCGATCTTTAATTGCTCCCAGTTTTGTTATGTCGTGCGACACAACCGGGAACAATCAAAGATCAAATTTTAATTAGATTGGGATACTCAATGCAACATTAAGTGGGTAGAGTTTGTCAGGTCTGTAGATTTGTTCTGGTACCGAGGTTCCTTCACTAATACATTAAGTGAGTAGAGTTTGTCAGGTCTGTAGATTTGTTCTGGTACCGAGGTTCCTTCACTAATACAT
>MJUT01030380.1:0-15141 GCA_002080005.1 Gigantidas platifrons
AAGAGTTAAATTAAAAAATTTAACTCTCTTGAGTGGAGAAATATCGTAACCCACGGGCAACTGAAGGAGAATCTATATATATTACTATTCAATATTTGATTCAAACATGTTGATGACCTATTTATTCTGGCCGTATGTATTTATTTTTGTCAAAAAGGTAACGAGCATTCAATGAAGCATTATCGTTGATTATTGCACTCTCTGAGAGTAAAACTACTTCCCAGATTTAAATTGTGCAATATCTTGTATCTGTGTGCATTATTTCATAGGTCTTAGCTGTTACTTACATTCTGGTATATAAACCATAAAAAGATCAAAGGAAAAGATTGTATTCATGTTACAATTTCCAATTATAGCATTTTTAACCAAGAAAATAAAAAAAAATCTAAAAATCTTCTCTGAAACTACAAAGTAAATATGAACCTTTAGTAAAGATATTTGCTCATTCATTGAATATTAGTTATTTTCTGTTATTATTTGGTTTATTTACGCATTGAAAACAGTTATAAAGTTTTATTAATGAAATTACTTAAATATGGTATTTATTTTTCTATTCCCTTTGAAAGTTGACAATGGTTAAAAAATCAAGGTCACACATTAGATTTAAGAAAATTCATTATGTATATTTTTCCAGTTTTAAGAAGTTTTCATTTTGTATACATCAGTCATCTGGTATACAGAATAACAGATAGTTTATTAGATTGTACGACTGTTGAATCTGTTAAGAGTTTGTTATTAATAAATCATGTAGTTTGACAACAACTTTATTTTCTTTTCTAGCAATGCAAAACACCATATAGCTGCCCAACTTTAGTAGTTGTCTCCTAAAACCTTCCCTGGATATGTTTTGCCTGAATCCCCCAAACCCCCGTCCCCCCAAATGAAAGGGGAATAGGACATTCAAGATTCAATAGTTTATTAAAGTCTCACCACATACATACAATAAAATACAGTTTCACAATAAAATATATGTTACAAATATAAAATAGTATATAAGTATGTGCCATTCTTAAAAGAATTATGAGAGACTATAGGGAATAGGATCAGGATCATGTGCATGTTTGTCGTCTTATAGAATAACAACTCTGATGTGCGAGTGTCGGTTAACACCAAATAAGCAATTTTCCAGCTATACCATGTTGCATTTCAATGACATGATGTCTGTTTTGTACTAAACTTACACACTTAGTAGGATTTTTAGCTCACCTGGCCAAAAGGCAATGTGATCTTTTGCCATCACTTGGCATCAGTCGTCTTTTAGCTTTTCACAGTTGAATCTTTTCCTCCGACACCACAGGCAATTCTTGTTTCTGGATGGTTAATTTGTACAAAATCTTCTCTGAAACCGCTTGGACAAATGAACCAGAACTTGGTAGGAAACATCTATGGAAGGTTCTCCATAAAGATTGCTAATATCGTTCCGATCTGTTCACAAACATGGCCACCATAGGCTATTCTTGTTTAGTGCCAACTCACTGAAACAATTTCGCGGGTAGACATGTTGCTCCACTCAGGACAGATAATTCTTAATTCGAGCCAACTAGTCTGATCTTTCTCCTTCGTGCTGCTTGCTTAGCAGAGAAGCAACAAATATCAGTTTTATAGTCATTGGTTTGACCTGACGGGCTTGAACCCACAATTTACTGCACTCGAGGCTAGCAAGCTTAAGCGAACCATTACACCACTGATGCAGTAACAATTCTGAAGACAATATCAAGTATCTATTATGGATGGTAAATAGTAACTATTTTCTACTTTTTATAACTCAGACATCTTCAGTAGCCTATTGTTTCTTGGTCCTACGTAACCAGTTGTGATTTTTGTCATATTTAGAGTTAGGGTATACAACACCAATTTGTACATCAATATTTCCGTTATATTGTGGTGGTCAGTTTTATGTGTGAATCAACCTGAATACCTAGACAAAACGAGATCTTCTACAAGTTACTCACCAACTTTTATCACATAAACTTCAATCAAACTCACAACTGTATTGGATTTGATTTTTGGTGCTTAATGCCACTTTCAACAATATTTCAGCTATATCATGGTGACCAGTTTTAGTGGTGGAGGAAGCCGGAGTTCCCGGAGAGAACCACCGACCATGGGCAAGCAACTGGTAAACTTTTATCACTTGCTGTTGCGAGTCGAGTGCACCCTTTTTAATAATTTACAAAGCCGGGCACGAACACATGCCATATTGGTGATAGGCTATTACTGTCACAAGTGGAGAACGAACTGCTAATCCTTTTTGAACACCAGACTTCACCCTTGGTTTTTAATGGGGTTCGTTTTCCTCAATCTTGTTTTCTGTTTAGCGTTTTGTAGATCATTGCTCTTTTGGCCATTGTATTGTCTGTCCTTTGATTTATGGCTTCTGATTACCCCTTGGTATCTTCAAACTTTTCTCGATATATGTAAATTCAGTGACCGTACAGTGATGGCCATGATAGGCTTAGTATGAATGTACATGTTTCTACAAATTTGGGATAAGGGTAATAACAAAATTACCGAACACCGAGCAATCTTCCAAAGGGAAAGGGAAACAAACAGACAAAATCAGTCAACAACCGGAAAACTGGGAAAAATGACACACTCGCACTGATATAATTAATTCAAGTTAATTTTGTTGACAGTTCCTGCACAAAGAGTGAGTGATTGTTGTTTAATACCAAATGAGCAATATTTCAGTTATATCATGGTGAAAACAAGTTACATTGGAAGAGATGATGATATCCTCTTTGTACTAGACCACTAGGATCTTTATAATGCTAGCTCATTGAAACAGTCCACAGGTAGAAATGTCACTTCACTCAAAGAGATTTTGAGCCAACCATTATTTACTTTTCTCCTTAATGCTGTGTGCTTGGCAACAAATACAGATTTTAGTCTTATTTGACCTGACCGGGGCTAGAACACACAAGCTACTTCATCCAGGCGAGCATGCTTACCTCTACACAAAAATAATCTACAAGTATGATTTTTTGCAGATATGTTCATGCTATATCCCATTTAACGGTTTAATTCTGCCCCATTTTTGTAGATGTCCCAAGGCAGGACCTGGATTTCCAACATTACATGTGGTGATCTTCAACGATTTAATTGGAAAGGCGATTGTTCATTTTGTTGATATTGGTGGCATTGCTTAAATTTTCTTTTCATAAGGTTATAAAATTATAAGCTTTTCCCACACAAGATATTACATGGCAAATCTGACAATCGTAGAACACAACAGAACAAAATTTCTTCATTTCATATATTTTAATGACTTATTTTTTCTCTCTCATGATTTCAGATCTTTGTACAATTTAATAATGGTTGCTATGATACCCTGAGAAAAATGAAGTATTTCACAAAACAGAAATTGAGCATTCCTTTTGAAATTCTTTAATAATATATCAAAGAAATTCATAAGAAATAAGATTGCATATTTCCTTCATAGAAAATGTAACTTTCAATCACATTGGGTGAATGAAAAGTATCAAATCTGGAATTTAAATAATCATACTTGTCACAAAATCTTTCGAATTTAGAACATCATGATTTGTTCACAATAATCATTCTACAACATATCTTTTACTCCCTATTTCACAAGTGAAAAACTTGTTTGACACAATACATGTACATGTACAACATCATTTACTCATCTACAAAACTCAACTTTCATCCATAACATTTGATCATAACTAACCTACCATTTATACAACTTTTTTCTCATATTCATACAAAATTGATAAAATACCCTTTTTTAAAATTCATTCAACATTGATCCCATTCAACATAAAATAACAGAAAGTACAAATAAAATAAATATCTACAGCACTTCAATAGAACAGAGAGTTGTTAACCAAATCATTCTGTAAATAAACTATAGACTCCATATGAATCTGTGTATTGCTCACCAGTTCAGAAAAACATTATTCTCCATTGTTGCAAATGTGACATTTTCATCTCCAAGGAGGCTTCATTCCAAATAAAACAAAAATTTCCTAGATCTATGGCTGCATCTTAATTTAATTTTCTAATCTATATAAAATTTGACAGTAGGGCATGGACCCCATATACCATAAGTAGGATTGAATATGCCA
Source organism: Gigantidas platifrons (assembly GCA_002080005.1). Taxonomy (NCBI): domain Eukaryota; kingdom Metazoa; phylum Mollusca; class Bivalvia; order Mytilida; family Modiolidae; genus Gigantidas; species Gigantidas platifrons. The sequence goes on from MJUT01030380.1 coordinate 4,089, forward strand.
AGCCTAATGACATTTCCTGTCATCTAAAACAGGAATTCCATAACCATTGCAGCCCATATAAAACTTTAGACCCTTGGGACTATTTATGTCATTTATATTTGCACTTCGATCACTGGTTCTCAAGAAAAACATTTTTGTTTCTTCTAATTTTTAAATGCTCAACGTAGGATCTCAGGGGTTAGGGCCCATGGTCTCTCTCTGAGACATTTAATTGTACATATCACAATGACACGGCACATCATACATTGTACCATTTCTATCACTGGTTCTTCAGAAGATTTTTTTCGTTTTACAAGATTTACTGAATTTCCCTTTTAGGCCCTCTACTAGAACCTTCAAAGGATTGAACAGTTTTACAGAACAACATGTAAAGTTTATGACGGCGGATGCCAATGAATACTAAAAGCTCACTTGGTATATACCAAAGCAAGCTAAAACTTGAAAGGGAAAAAAAATTATTTGATGTAAGAAAGACATGGTTATTTAACTTTTTTTCATTTTACAGTTTTTGCACCAATATCACAGATTTGTAGACAATAATTATCGTCGGTATCTATCATACCTTTCTGGAGAAGAACTACGATGTCCATTCCTGTGTCGTTTTGTATATCTATAGTCAGGAGAATAGTCATAACGATCCTTCTCCTTATAATCATATCTATCTTTGTAATCATTGTAACGTTTTTCGTCTTTGTAATCGTAACGCTCCTTTTCTTTGTAATACTTTTTATGACTAGATTTGTACATCCTCTCCGGTGATCGACTTTGAGACCTGCTCAAAGATCGAGATATTTGTTTCTTTCTTTTGTGAGATGCCTTTTGACTTCTGTAATACTCATTGTTTTCTTTTTTGATTTTACGAGATTCAATGTCTTTATGTTTCTTCTTTTTAGTAATAGGACTTCTAACAGAGCTAGGACTACTATCTGAGGACCTGAAATAAAATAACAAGAAACGCATAAGAAAAAAAAATAAAAGACCAAATTTCCTATCATACATAGTTAACATTATTACATAAGACAGACAGGAAATTGAAACTAGAACTGTGAGTGACCTCACTGAGTGATACCCCCTGCCTCCAGTTTAGTAGGAGTTGCGCTTACAAGGTACACCCCTTCTTTTCATGAAAGTATAAGTTGAATTATCTCCCCTTTTAAATTTCGGACAGCAACCATATTCCTTCATGCACATCTGCAGGTAGTGTACTACAAGTGTGTGAAGTTTCATAAAAATCCAATAAGCCGTTTAGGAGGAGTTGCACTTACAAGGTACATGGAAGGACGGACAGTATAAGTTGAATTATCTCCCCTTTTAAATTTTGGACAGCAACCCTATTCCTTCATGCACATCTGCAGGTAGTGTACTACAAGTGTGTAAAGTTTCATAAAAATCCAATAAGCTGTTTAGGAGGAGTTGCGCTTACAAGGTACATGGACGGACGGACGGACAGGGTGATTCCTATATACCCCCCCAAACTTTGTTTGCGGAGGGTATAAATAAATGGGAATCTTAATAAATTTAAGAAACTAACATACTGGGCGAGTCAATAATGGCCCCACAGGCAGACAATTTTAAAATCAACAAATAAATATACATGCTGCAGTCTATATGAAGATGCATACGAAAACAGGGAATAGATTGACATAGCCGAATAGTGTACAAGGTTTTCAGTTTTAATTCCTAAACAATATAGAATTATGGAATAAAATCTGGCAACTTTTCCCAAAATCTTCTATATATAGTTTATAAAGGGCTAGAACTCATGATAATTTTTGTCCGATCTTTAAGAACAGATATGCTCATGTAAACAGGAAAATAAACAACTACGTAGTGTGCTTCATTCCAATCAAAAATAAACTGTTGCATTTAGTATATCTCCTCATTTTCTATATCAATTTTATTTCCAAATATTTTGTTAAAAAAGAAGAAGAGGAAATCCATTGATCGATGGGAAACTTTCATCACTTTTGAATCAACATGTATTTTTCTTGTTTCAGCATTTTAATTTTTACTAATATTTACCTTCTGTCAGGTGAATATGAAGTGCTTCTTCTTCGCTTGCTGCCATTTTTACTGTAATGAAAAAAAAATATATATATATTTTCATTACAGAAGCATTTTATGTATATCAAGACAACATGATGTAAATAAGTTCCATGGCAGTGGTCATTTTGTATTTTAAATCTCCACAATAAATCTGTATTTTTTTAATTAAAATTTTGTCTTGGACTGGTATTATTATATGTAAGGTATCTTCTTCAAATAATAACAAAACTAATACATAAGTATTTTGGCTTCTTGTTGATAACCTGGGAAATAAATCGTTTATACACCAAATAAAATCCAAATGAAAAAGATGCCCAGATATAGCATTTATCGACAGAAGTAAAGTATCGCTTGGTTACGGGCTAGAGGCCGTTTCACACCCATTTTAGGGTAAGAGTCGTTGAAGACCGACTGTGACAGTGAAATGCCGAACAGCAATTAAAGTGCTGTTTCTTTACTTTAAAGTTTAAGTGTAATGTTGGATTGTTTCTTGTGTTCATTTACATCCCTATCCTTTCTTACAAATTAACTTGTCACGATTCCATTTCACCACATTTACAAATCTATGATATAAAGTAGTCTTTGATCATCATTACATTTAATACTACTTACACTAGACCACTTTCTGATTTTCTGTAGTTGTCATCTTTATCTTTTTGTTTTAACTTCAACTGTTTTATGCTTCCTAACAACGTTGGATTAGGACTAACATTCTTAGGTGAATCTACAAAATACAAACAACTTCATAGAGCAAAATTTACATGTTAAAACTTGTAAACAACTACGAAATAGCCAAATTTACATATTAAAACTTGTAAACAACTACAAATAGGAAAATTTACATGTTAAAACTTTTAAACAATTACAAATAGCAAAATGCTGCATGTTAAAATTTGTAAACAGCTTCATATAACAAAATGCTGCATACTTAGCAGAGAAGCAACACATACCAGTTTTATAATCCTTGGTTTTACCTGACCCATGATCTACAATACTCCAGACAAGCATGCTAACCATAACACCATAGATGTGGTTCGTACGGAAGTGATTTAAAAGCGACATCACTGGGTGCAATGTGTTTTAAAGAAGCAGTTCTACAGTTTTCACGACTACAAAAAGAATAACTAAATGGAAGCTATGAAGTGATTGTGCTTGTCTGTTCTACCTCGAAAAATATTAATTTTCTTTTAGTTCTACTTTCAATTTACTTGCTCTAGATATTGAACTTGGAGTGCCATAATCTGATGTCATGCCCTTTGCTTTCTTTTTATTTTCTTTCTGAATTTGCTTTGCTTCCAAAACTTTAGTTCCCAATTTGTCTATATTTGGCTGAAAAGGAACATAAAAATTGTGTGATTTGAAGATTTAAAAAAAAAACCATTCATATTACTTATATCACCTGTCAACAGCTGACTGAATTATGGACTCTTAACTTCATTCCATATTCAGCTACAGATTGATTTGGCTGTTGTGTTTCTTTAAAAAATTTCTCAAGTAGAGTCTCACTAGAATACACATTACCATATACACCATCTAATTTGTCAATTATGTTCTCGGCTGTCGCATTTTCAGATAAAGACAACAAAAGACTGCGAGCCTTTCCCTTTAAAGACCCTCTTATTGCCTGTTAAACTGATGAAACTGTAATTACCCTCGCATAAAACACATTTCACTTCCAACTTCCAAACATCAAAAGAGGTTTCACTCTTTTCCTCGCCAGAAAATATAGGCAACTTAGGCTTTTGATAAGCATTACAACTTGATGTATCACCAAATAAAGAATGCCCTTTCAATGCATTACTAAGCAAGAAACTAGAATTTCTGACTGGCGGAGGGGGAGGGGTCTTAGTTGAACTTGAACCTTCTCAGGCTTCTGTCTTAAACTTAACCTCCTTTGGTGTGCATGTCTAGGTTCCAGATCTTTGACAACCTTATAATCAGTATGGGCATGTAAAAACCTTATCATCTTGTCTATGTCTGCTTTAGACACACTTTCATTCAACTCATCCTGATCTGAACTTTTATTACTTGCCATGATGTTTAAGTCTCAAATTGTACTGATTGTCTCCCTTTTCACTATACAATACTAATTTTTAGAAAAACTAATGATAATGAAATTGATGATGATATGATGAAATGATAACTACTCACCAGTCATATGTCAAATGTCAGAAAGAGGGAAGATAGAAAACTAGAAGCAGTTTCATGCAGGATTCAAGACCTGCTGTGGTGTATTGTGCAGCTATCTGAAAAATAGACTAGAATAAATAACTTGTTCATGAAAATGATATAATTAAACTAAAATTAAACTATAAACAGTTCAAAATAATTTTCAAAATTAAATATAGATAAACAAATTGTTTTCAATTGTCATTTAAAGTTTGTTCAATTAGAAATCAATATACTATCAGTTAACAGTTTTGTATTTTAAACACGTGATGTTTCTATTGTATCTGCTCCTCGACATGTGTACAGGTACTCATCGTACATGTAGTAGCTACGGACAATCAATTTCGTAGTAGTGTTGACGAAACGATACTTTAAATCTCTTCTTTACATTTCTAGCCATCCTTCACTACTGAAGATTATTGGCCGAGCGCCGTATTAAATTTAGTTATACATAAAGTTTAACATATATACAATAAATCAAAGGTTAAAACTATATACATTTGATAACTACTATGAGTATGAGTGATTATGGTGTGAAAATTTGAATCAAGGCAGATACTGGGATCATGCTCTTGAAACCGTCAACTGTGTCTGCAGTGGTAAATGCTGTAGGCAGTTGATTCCAAAGTGTGATAGACCTGGGAAAGAATGAGTATTTGTAGCAGTCTTTTGATGTCTGTATGTGCCTGAATGAATTTGGATTTGTGTGTCTGGTTCTGGTGTCAACTGGAATTAATAGATTTGAATATGGTATGGCAACTAAGTGGTGTATGACTTTGTGAAAGAATATGAGTCTGTACCTTATGCGGCGCACCTCAAGTGGGGCCCAATTCAAGTCAGACATCATATCTGTTACAGAACTTGTATTATGGTACCTGTTACTTACATAGCGGGCCGCTCTCCGTTGAATTTTTTCAATTTGAAGTTTTTGCTGTTGTGTGTGTGGGTCCCAAATGGTGTTACAATATTCCAATTTCGGTCGGACTAAAGCTTTGAATGCATGTTCTTTGATGGCTGGTGAATGTACTTTTAAATTTCTTTTAATGAATCCTAGTGACTGATTAGCTTTAGCTGTCATGGTGTTGATATGTTTGTCCCACTTTAAGCTATTCTGAATGGTAATGCCTAAATATTTTGCAGAGTCAACTTTCTCTAGTGTGTGCCCATGCAGTTGGTATGTATGCGAGATTGTTTTCCGCTTTTGTGTTGCACTTAATATTGTACATTTGTCTGGGTGGAAGTGCATGAGACCGTCTTGTTCCCATTGACCTGCAGCATCAAGATCTTGTTGGAGTTTTATTGCATCTTCTTTGTTTTTTATTTGTTTGTATATGATGCTGTCATCTGCAAATAAACGGAGAGTGCTGTGTTGGATGTATTCTGCTAGATCGTTGATGAATATGAGAAATAATATAGGTCGAAGTACTGTTCCTTGAGGGACACCAGATGTTACAGGTATTTTGTTAGATGTTTCTCCCTCAAGGATAACCGTTTGTGTTCTGTCTGTAAGAAAGTATTTTATCCAGTAAAACGCGTTGCAGTTTATACCATAGTAGCTGATTTTGTACATGAGATGTTTATGTGACACTTTGTCGAAAGCCTTAGCGAAGTCCATTATTATGTGGTCAGTTTGGATGTTTTTATCTGATGATTTGGTCAGGTCTTGAATGAATGATACTAGTTGTGCTTCGCAAGAACGGGATGATCTGAACCCGTGCTGAAGATCGTATAATATATTATTGTATTCTAGATGTTTCATGATACTGCTTGCTACAACATATTCTAAAAGTTTGCAGCTGATACATGTGAGTGAGATCGGTCTATAATTCATAGGGTTGTTTTTATCACCTTTTTTAAATGCAGGACAGACACTAGCATATCTCCAGTCATCTGGAATTTTACCGGTTTTGAGTGACAAACTAAATAATGTAGTTAAAATATGTGCTATTTGTGTACTGCCATGTATATTATCTGGTCCAGATGCTTTGTGGATATTTATATTTTGTAACAACTTATTAATTCCATTTTCAGTGATGTTAATATCAGGCATTTGTGGGTGTTGACTCTGCCCTTTGTTTGGTACTGGGTCATCAGTTGCTGGTGTAAATGCCTTTTGAAACTGTTCATTAAGAATGTTTGCTTTAGTTTTAGTGTCAGAATGTAATTGACCATTTTGTCGTAATGTTGCTATGTTTGAACTTTCAGATTTTTGTCTCTTTATGTAAGAAAATCGATTTTTTGGAAACTTTGAAAGATGTTGGTGTTTTGTCATCGTCAACTGGTATATTACATATCATTTGTTCTATGTACTGCCAATATGCTGTTCTCTGTTCTTTTTGTATGTTCGCTTTCATTTGTTTAAGTTTAGAATCTTTACACTTGCCTCTACGTTTTAATTTTTTATATTTCTTTTTGTATTTTTACATTTTTGTTTTTATTTCATTAGTTATCCATGGAAGGCTCTTTTGATGTTTAAGCATTTTCTGAGGGATGTTTTCTGTCACTGACCGGTGTATTTCATTTTTTAGTAAGTTCCAGATTGTGTTGACATCAGAGTCTGAATACATTTTGTGTATTTATCTTTTATTTCTTTTTCTAAGTTACCCAAGTCTTTGTTTATATTTTCCCAATTTGCTTTTGAGTATTTAAATATTTTTCTTGGTTTTGGTTGGCATCTTCTTAAAGAAGTTATACATTCTATATAAACAATGTCATGGTCAGCAATGGGAGGCAATGTTTCTACTTTATTTACTGTTGCTGGATAGTTTGTTAAAATAAGATCTAATGTTTTGTCTTGGCGTGTTGTTTTATTAACTACTTGAGTAAGCGAATTGTCATTTATTATATCTAAAAACTGTTGGTGTTGTTTTTGATTTGGTTTTCCTGGGAATACACTTAAGGTTTCCCAATCCATATGGCCAAGGTTAAAATCTCCTCCAACACTAATGACTGATTTTGAGCTAGGGTTGATTCTACTGAGTGACTGACTCAAAGGTTCAAGAGAAATATCATCATCTGGATGTGGTCTATAATACGCACGTATTTGACATTTTTTGCATTTGATATTGTCAGTTCAGCCCAGACCATTTCACAGTTTGTTTTCAGTTCCTTGGCTTCATTTGAAAGGAATTCATTTGTCACAGCTATAAGTACACCACCATGACTCTGACCTTGTTTGTTTGGTGGTCTATCGGTCCTGTAAACAGTATACTGATCTTGTGGGAAGTATTCATATGATGATAGTGTTGGAACTAACCAGGTTTCTGTACCAATTATAACATCAGGTTTTGTTGTGTCTAATAATATGTCTAGTTCTGGTTTTTTGTTTTTAATAGATTGAAAATTTATATTTACAATTTTTAATGGTCTCTGTATTCTATTTTTTACTTTGATTTCTGATCTACCTTCATTTGCCTGGTTTGCAATAGGTGAGGAACAAGCATGTGGCTTTCCTGGACTATCAATTTCACCCAGAGCATGGTATGTGTTGTTTGTTGAAAAAGAAGACAACTCAGTTTGGTAAAAGAATGAGCTACCAAAATTTGGCAGTCCACACTTTATACAGTTCCATGATAAATTACTGATATCCATTAGATTGTACATTGTGGTGTCCATATCACCTTGGCAGTCAGTATGATACCAGGTTTTACATGATCAATACACAATAAACGGATATACTGGCAAGCACATCGTGTGTATATTCTTTAAACATATTTGCTATAACACTGCATTTCAATAAATGAAATATGATTCACAATTTTCTTGAAAATAAAGGTATGCGCTTAACACTTAAGCTGTAAAACTATAGCGTACCTTTTCACACGGACTTGAATTTTATTGATACATACTCTCCATATTACGGAAAATTTTAGGCCTACAATATGTCGTTGTTTCGTTGTTTCGACTAATACGGAGTGGATAATAGTTCTAGTTGACAGGATAGACTGAGTGTAAACGGACATCTGAGCCGGACAACGGAACTAAACCAATGGTACAATCAATGTGCAGAAATAATGTGGTTGAATCTAAATCTCGGTAGAACCTCCATTTGTCAGTGTTTTGTGCCTCATTTGATGTGATGCGGGCTTAAGGATTATTTGGGCGTGACTTTCCACAAAATAACCAAACATCATTTCAACCATCTACATTTTATTCACACTGAAAATACATTGTACAAATAATTTACTATAATGTTAAATAAATTATTTTCTGAAATAACCGCTGAAGAATTTAGAAAATCTGGACAACCCGTAATAAATTTGAAGTATAAAAAAAACGTAAATGCCTACCTGAAAATCGGGAACAAGTTATCAATCCCACCAGCCGTGTGCAGTGATAATGTGTGAATATCAAACAGTGGACAGGTTAGGTATATCAAGGATTTGGTATATATAGATTTAAAACCAGGGCGGGAAAACATGCATGTGGTATTCGTGCAAAAGGTACAAAGGTGTAGTGATTTCTCCGTCCGTCTTTATGAATGAAAATGATACTACTACTTACATTTAAACGTAGTATGACCCGTTTATATATTACGGTGACATATACATGTATAGAACAATTCTGGAAGATCTCGCCGACAAAAAATATTGTATGGCAGTATTACCAACTGGTTTTGGAAAGTCACTGCCGTTTGTAAATCGACAACTAACAAAAACAACGAATGACAACGATCGTATGCAGCATGCAGTCCACTTCATGACTTATAGCCTTGATGCAAGATCAAGTGGAGGGAATGTCGAAAATACCAGATATGAAAACAGCTTATGCAGGTTATTAATACATTAACATACATGTACCTTATTACCCATTCACGATTTGAAAATCTAGGGGCTTGTAATTTTTTTTTTTTTTGCAAGATGATGGTTTCAATTTAGCCTTTTACTTTTACTAGCTTTAGTTTAGGGCACTTAATTCCTCATAAGAAACAAAAATGAAGTATGCCGAACATAATTGTAGAAGACCATACATTATATACAATAGTACTTTTCATGCCCATTTAAGTCCATAGAAAGAAATTTACTCTTTTTATTGTACTTGTGTATTTCAAACAGAAAAAAATACTAAGTTTTCCTATCCAAACAATATTAAATCTTGTACACTGTCTGCAATTCGCTTTGTCTTCATATATGTCAAACGAGAACCACATTCCATTGATGTTGTTTAACACCACCACGCCTTTCAATAAGGGGCGGTACCAGGTACTTTTACCTGTCTAAAATGGTCTTTGATACCTCCTGATTTTAAAGAGTGTTGTATAAGATATTCAAGATAATTGTTCCAATTTTAATAAAAAGTACCACCTGTAAATAGTGAAATACTGGCAGACTTGAAAAATATTGAAAGTCCTGACCACTTTCAACAATATTTCAGTTTTATTGGTGGAGGACCTGGAGAAACCATGACATGCCGCAAGTCACTGACAAACTTTATCACATAATGTTGTACATCTCACTCTGATTGAGATTTCAACTCACAACATCAGTTGTGATAGGCACCGATTGCAGCCACAGCGTCCCCAGATCCACACTGAAAGTGTAGTGAATATAGCAATGTACTTGAGTTTGAAATGAAAATATGGATATATGTGCCACAGCATAAAGATACAATGTAAACATGCCAACCCTTGACAGCAACAATGTTTGTCCATGTTACATTGTGTATATAAAATTAAATAAGAAATTTTCTGTCATTTACACATATAAAATTTTTCCCAACTGCAAATATTTGCACAAACTACATCAAGCAAGGATTTTTATACAACTGCAAACAAATTTGCATCCAAAAGGTTACTTTTGCTTTATTTCTAATTTTCTACATGCATTCGCCATTGTATTTTTTAGGGATGAAGATGTGGATGGCACACACAAGACAGCATTCAGAAAGTGGTTTTCCTATTTTGGTGAACTGTTGTCAATTTGTCCATCTGCCACTTCTTGTATTGTCTTAGAAGTCTTGAAGATACTGAATTTCAAATCAACAGACAAGAATTTCAAAAAGTTTCTAATGAAGTAGAAATTGCAAGGAATGACATGGTTGATATATGATCTAAAGGAGAACTTTCCGAGGACTCTGTAATTCTATACATTGTAAGATACATCAACGATTTATACATACATAACTTTCAGAATATTCAGACATTAGGAATATGTTTCATTCAGAAAGTACAGTCAAATGCAAGGCTCTGATTTAAAGACATATACAGTAAGATGGGGATTGTTATTACCACAAATGCACAAGGCATGAGCATTGTCAATTGTTATAGTATTGTTTTGTATGGTTCCTACCCCACACAATGTTCTTAACCTTGTACAAAAAATTAGTAGAGCAGGGAGAGATGGTTGCCATAGTCCTATACAACTCATATAATCTATGAACAGATGAGCCAGATATAAAAGCTGTTGTGACTTCTACCAGCTGCCGTAGGCTTGCAATGATAAATGTATTCTTGAGAGAATCGTACCTTCAACAAGTACCAAAAATGAAACAAGACCCACAAATTTTGTAACATATGTGCAAGCAAATGTAGTTGTGATAATTCTTAAAGCTAGAAAATCTCTTCAGTTCAAGCAAATTAGAAACCATTTCAAATGGCCGATATAGAAGAAAGTGATTCTGATGTAACCAAGCCATAGGATCTGTCAGATAACTAGGATGAAATCAACATGATGGACTAAATGCTTTGTAAAATAAAAAAATATGTCATTTTCATCATATTCTTTTATTTTATTTCATTTCTTTAATTCTGATTGATTGTTTGGTATAATGCCAACTTTAGCACTATTACAGCTAAAAAATGTCGTGGTGTTCTTTTACATTGTAATTTGACTTTATGAAG
>MJUT01030381.1:0-10784 GCA_002080005.1 Gigantidas platifrons
CAGCCTATATTAGTAAGTAAGACATACAGAATCATTGACCCAGTATTACAGCCTATATTAGTAAGTAAGACATACAGAATCATTGACCCAGTATTACAGCCTATATTAGTAAGTAAGACATACAGAATCATTGACCCAGTATTACAGCCTATATTAGTAAGTAAGACATACAGAATCATTGACCCAGTATTGCAGCCTATATTAGTAAGTAAGACATACAGAATCATTGACCCAGTATTGCAGCCTATATTAAACCAAAAGATATTTTTATAATGACAAGATAATTAGGAAATGATGATTGACTTTTGACGTGGTAAAGATAAGTTTATATATAGAATGAACTCATCTTGATGATGTCATACCAAGCTTCCCAAGCTTCCAATTATGGACAATTAGCGATGGTATTAAATAATGCATATCAGCCCAGACTTGCTGGTTTCTATCTGTTTTCTGTTTTTTGTTTTTGTTTTTTTTTTGTTTCAATTCCTGTATAACATTAAAAGTGTACTTGGACACATCCTAATTGTCAATGTAGAAAATGTAGCATTTTTAAGGCGAATGTTAAAGACCAGGTCTAGGGTATAAAAGGGAGATCATTCTCGAAAACATGGATGATTTAAGTATTTGGGCAGTGCTTAGGACCAAGCAACAATTTTCTAGTGCTTAGGACCAAGCAACAATTTTCTGTTTAACAAATTAATTTGCAATCTTTTCAAACAATAAATTTACAGACAAGTCATAGCACAAATAGGGGACATTTTAGGATGAGAATGTAAAAATAAAAATTATAGAGAGTAAACATATTACAATATGAAATTCGGAGGCACAGGTAATTTCAAAATTCAAATATTGGTAATTGACAAGTAGGCAGAGTCATGGGAACAGATTATTGTTTATATTTATAACGGAAGTAGTAAACATCATGTGATCTATAATCTACAGCATACATCGATGAACTGATAATCTACTAACTAATTAAATGGATTCATTAATCAAATAATCCACTCAACTGACATTGAGAAATCCATGTCATTATTACAAATACTATTTCAATATAATATTACTTAGTTATATCAGAAATATGTAAATAATATATTCCCATAGATGACCCATATAGGAAGCCATCCTCTCACAAGTTCCAAAACATAGTAAGACATAATATCACTTTTATGTAATTTTTAGTTTTAATCTTTAGGATGTGTAGCCAAAACAGCTAACTCTATGTCATCTCTCCAATCGTCCCGATGATACATCATTGTCAAAAACAAATGTTTCTTTTATCTTTCCTAATACAATGGTTTCTTATGTGCGTTTGCTGTGACTCAGTTTCCCATCACATTTATCCATTATTATCATCTGTAATACATGGCTTACACAAGCAAAAGGGACATTCTTCACTGTTTAGGTGGTAATGAATGATTTGTTTCTCCTCTACCTCTCTTACTCTCTGTTATGACATCTGTAATTGTGAACCCATTTGCATGAGTGACTAATGTGACATTTACTTCATCAACATCCTATCCAAACAAACTAAATAAAGTATCAATTTCTTCAGTAACTATAAGTGGTATTTCCTCCTTTTCATACATTTCCGTTTTAATTTCAGATATCGCATCAATGACATCAGTATTCTGTATTTTCTTCAGTAAAAATTCCCTCCAAAAATCAACATCTGAGATATGAAATACATGTATCATATTTCAAGTGTACTATTAAAATTTTGAACTGGAAGCACATGTCCTAAAGAGGTATTTTGGGGATACATTAGACCTAAAGAGGTATTTTAGGGATACATTAGACCTAAAGAGGTATTTTAGGGATACATTAGACCTAAAGAGGTATTTTAGGGATACATTAGACCTAAAGAGGTATTTTGGGGATACATTAGACCTAAAGAGGTATTTTGGGGATACATTAGACCTAAAGAGGTATTTTGGGGATACATTAGATATTTGGTTCTATATTTGTACGAATTAATCGAGTGAAAACAACTTAATTCCACAAATATCATCACTTATATAACCGTACTTCCAAAAGTTTAATGAACACAACTAATTAACAAGAATCTACATTTAATGGTTCTGCTTTGAAATGTCATGCATGCCTATAACCAAAGGGTCAAAATGGGATAATTATTGCGTTTTGTTTTTCTATTTCAATGTTTAATCTATATAATTGGATACTGGATTCATATATCTAATAAAATCATTGTAAGATGTAACACCACAAGTGCATGCTTTCATTCACCTGTTCTTATTTACATGCACAGCAGCTTTATCTAAAACATAATCAGCAAGCCCGCACATTACTTAATAGACTTAATTGCTGTAGGTATGTAATTTTTTTCTAAGTCATACCTGGCCTTTAATATGGAGAGTGAATGTTTGGGACAATAAAAGTAGTTTAACACCGATACTTATTGTTGGAGTACCTGTACCAAGCCAGTCAAATGAGAGGTCATGTATTTGTGCTAGGGATATCGGTTTTGCCGCTGTTTACATTTTTTTATTGGATTTTGGAACTATTCCGACAGTGTGGAATTTTTGTTTCATTTTAATACGACAAAAACAATCTCTTTGTCGGAATTTCTATAATAACCATTTGTAATATCGATATTACCACAATGCCAATGCCAATGTCGACATTACGATCGTGACAAGTTTTTTTGTCTATGATAACAATTTGTGAGACCCATCAACACCATCTCAAGTAAATAAACTGGGTTCCTTTTTGAAAAAAGTCATTAGAACTCAGGACAGGGCAATCATAACATGTTATATGTTTATTGTATCATTGTCACAAACTGTATTCTTTAATGACAATAACAACATTTAATTTGAATTTGATATCGACATTACCATAATAGCATTTATGATAATTTGTATGTCGACATAACGATAATAATAATTTGTATGTCGACATAACGATGATAACCATTTGTTGCGATAGAAATATGTCCATTCCCTTCAGGATCCAGCCTGTTAAGAACAGGAACATGTCAATAATACTTTACAGATATGCAATTTACACACCATCGCCGTATTTCTACTTAGACTATTTTATTAAATTCCTTGATGCCCACATGCTACATTAAACAGTAACAGATACATTCAAAAATCATAAAACAATATATGATGTATATTGTACATTCTTACGTAATAAAAAGTGAAATAAAAGGCATGTCTGATATTCGATTCATAATCGCTGAGGTTAAACAATATTTGGTTTTGAGTAAATCAAATAAAAAAAATGTGCTAAAGACAAAAAGTAATAATACATCTAATCTGCGGACAACGACGTGTGTCCTTGTCTTCTGTTATAGTTGTTACTATAACATTTCAATCAAATTTGAAACAAGTCCTTAACGGTTTGGAAGATTTTTTCTCTCTCAAATTATAAATGTGTCTAACATGTAATATATGCTGTGATTGTAGAGATATCACAAAAAGATACAAGCTTAGACCCTACTGTGACTTTGAAATGTAGAACAGTAATACAATCATTTTCCCATTGTGTCTAAGGGTAATGTTTAATAGTCACTAATGTTCATTCAAACAAAAAACAAAAAACAAAAAACACGTCAATGTTCTATGTACTTTCATATGGATATAAAATCATAATATAATACAGGAAAAACAAAATTCTTTATTCTGGATAAGGAAACATTTAATACATGGTTGAAATATAAAAGGCCTATGAACATTAGGCGAATGAGTGAATGAATAACTTGACAAACATAAAATAACACACTGTCTGAACAGTTTCAAACTCTAATCACAAATTCGTAGAGTCAAGCTTGATACCTTAGCCGAATTTAGTTATCCTGTTTAGACCCATTGTTTTTCTTTCTTTTTCTTTTTTTTTTCTTTTTTTTTTTGTTTGTTTTGTTTTGTTTGTTTGTTAGTTTTTTTTTGCTTTTGAAGACTTTTGAATTATCTGGCTTTGCAATGTTACTAATGTGAGCTTACATGACGACTGCTAAGGTTACATGACGACTGCTAAGCTTACATGACGACTGTTAGGCTTACATGACGACTGTTAAGCTTACATGACGACTGTTAAGCTTACATGACGACTGTTAAGCTTACATGACGACTGTTATTCCAGAAACGCGTCGTCTGATATCTAAATTTTATCAGTTTCAGTTGACCAGTTTTCATGGGGTTATTTTAAGCTTTTTAATCCGACTCAATCAACACTTAACTTAGTATTGGAGGACTTCAGTGGAGAAGGTATGTCTTATTTCTACACCCCACGGTTCCATCCGGGGTTCTATGACTCACTGATCCAAAATCTTAAATTAGTTTGTCTGGGAAGACTAACAAATCACATTTTCTCGGATGATAGTATGTGCTCTTTTTGAGTGGAAACTAATCTGTGCAGAGTTTTATCGTTTGTTTATATGTGTTGCTGTTGAGGGTCCAGTTGTCGAGAAGGCAGGGTTGGGATCCCATGGACCAGTTTAATCCAGCATATTTGTTTGCCTGCCTGAGGCCAGGAACTGGAATTCCGCCATGATATGCCGTCGTAGTTTTTATTCATGTTCGGTGAGTTCAGGTGAGAGGTGATTGTTCGTTTTGTTGATATTGGTGGAATTGTTGACCATCATTGTTTAAACTTTCTTATACAAAAAACAACGCAATAAAGTCAACAATTTGAAAAATAGTTTGAGATTTTATTTTTTGAAAATGTATCAACCCCAAAACCCTATTAGAAAATTAGGAAAATGCTGATTAAATCCAACACAGGAATACTAGTATACTCCCCCTACGGCATTGTATTTAACACGAGAATCTAGATAAGACAGAAAATAGAGACAATGAGAACTGTATCTTATTTAATAAATATTTTCATCGCTGGATAAAGAAAATTCTCTATTTCCTAACAAAATGACAAATAACCTCATTTGTGACATAGTCATTAACACTAACGAAGTTGTTGATATAATTAAAATTGTTGATCCTAGCAAACCATCAGAGCAGATGTTATTAGCAGAAGATGCTGACAATTTGTCCTGAGAAGTTAGCGATAAATAATTGCTAATAAATGTTTAGAACAGTACAAACGTCAAGACACTTGGAAAACTGCAAATGCTGTGCTTTCTGGGGAAAAACGTGAACGAAAACAGAATGGACAATAACAAATAAGGGACAATCTAGAGACACAGTTAAATTGATCGCAAAACACAGCAAGAAGACAAACTAAGCAACATACAGAAAAGTGAAAAGATGAGCAACACGAACCCCACCAATACTGGTATTAACCCAGGTGCTCGCGGAGGGTAACCAGTTCCAGCCGCGTATAAGAAACCCACCATGTTACTCATATAGTCAAGACATGTTTGACATCGCTATACGCAAACAAACACAAATAACATAAATAAGACATGAACCCTCCTATATACAATTGGAGGAAAAGACTGGACCAAACAAACACATATAACATAAATAAGACATGAACCCTCCTATATACAACTGGGAGTAAAGACGAAACGAATATCGTGTTCATGCTGGAATTGTAGTGGACATTACAACCCGAAGCTAAGCATTAAGGAAATTGTCTTTAAATTTAGCAACGGAAGTTTTAATATACCCCCGTTACAGAACATTACATATTACCAGAGTCTTTATAATATATTTTATGTTCAAGATGAGTACTATAGTATATTGAACTAATTTCACCGGTAGATAATTAGCATAATATTCTTCCTAATATGGACAAAATGACAAATAGCTTCATTTCTGACATTTATATTAACGTTAACGAAATTGTTGATCAAAACAAAGCAGCAGGTCAGATGTTATTAGCCAGAAGATACTGAAAATTTGTCCTGAAAAATTAACAAGAAGATAGTTTTTTTTTTTTTTTTTTTTTTGGCAAATAATTGTTGATAATATCTTAGACTTAGAACAGTACAAAACAAAACAAAACGAAAAACGCAACATACAATTTTAAAATGATGAGATCACTTACATCGTCAAAAATCAGGGGCAAATTTAGGTGCTTGTGAAGGGTTAGTATGTTACCTTTGTTTGATAAGATACCCATCATGTGAATTTGAATTTTGGTGTTTAACGCCACTTTCAGTAATATTTCAGCTATATCATGGCGACCTGTTGTAGTGGTGGAGGAAGCCGGAGTACACGGAGAGAACCACCGACCATGGACGAGCAACTGGTAAACTTTATCACTTGCGGCTGCGAGTCGAGTACACCATTTTTGTAATTTACAAAGCTGGGCGCGAACCTACGCCGTATTGGTGATAGGCTAGTATGAGTTGTTAGATCCAACGACCTAACTCATTGAACCACCTCCACCCCCCCCCCATCATGTGACTCATTGTCAAATCGGATTGAAGTGATAGAGAAAAGAAAAAGATGAAAAGAGCCATTGCCATTTTAGAAATAGATATTCTTAGCAGTCAACTTGTTCGCGGTGATGACTGTAGATTTTTTGTAGCGATGACTTCAATTAATGAGCAACACAATTTTGCTTGAGTAACAACAGCTGCACTCTGTCCAGCAAATCACTGTACTGGTGTATTGTGTTTAATTATCTCAATTAACTTCCTAATGACTGCGACTTAGACCTTAAATTAATTACTTAAAAACCAGTGGTAATGAACATCTTCTCGAAGAACAGAACGAAAAAGTTGTTGAGAGGACAGGTTCCGCTATATATATGCTGAGAAGAAATTTTAACAATACATTTTGCAGGAAAACAATCTTCTTTGGGCGGAAATTTATAGTGCAGCACTAAGAGAATATCATCGATAGAGTTGAACAATGTTGTTTTGTAATTGGCCTCCAAAGACCACTAATAACAGATTGTTACTTATTATGAGTTGTTGTAAGTTGTATATTACGTACAAAACGCAGATCACGTCTCGGGCGAAGCACTCATTTATTTCCATGCCATCCTAATGGCGATTCATCAGCCTGACAGAGTATTTGCACCCTTAGCATATAGACTAGGTCCTATATCTATACCCAGAGGTTCAGTTCATCGTGGCCATCGGGGTCCCTCACAATTTATGCCTTCAGTACTGCTGAAATAACAACAGTATCGTGTGTGAAAAACGAATTCAAAATAGTGTCTTAACATACCAATTACCATTCTTAATGGTCACGTGTATATTGTTCGTAAACATTTATTGTTTCAGATTTATTGCTTCAGACGTCGTAAACCTATACCGATTTAGTGTGCACTGTCGTTAAACTAGTACTAATATTATATTTTCTCAAGTAAACAATTATCTATGCTATGCATCACGAATACATCCAACAGTTTTCCCTTAACACTACCAAGAGATTTACTGGACAATGAAAATGTCTGACAATCAAAATATTACCCAACGTAAGAACATTTTCAGATTATTATCGTTGAGTTATGTGACATTTTACGGTATTTTGGTGTTAGTCCTGAGGGTTTGTATCCCATCAGTATGTAAATATTACAAAGAGGTCGTCTAGGATACGATCATAATTTGTGAAATCTATCACAGTTTCGCAGGACATTATCTCGCCCCAACGATAGTAAAAATAATTTGTCAGAATTATCATAGAAAATCCCAGCCAATCTGTAGACAGAAGTCAATGTAAACATCAATTTAGATTGAATATGGTTTCTTTATTGAATGGTAAATCATTTTTGATGTTATGACCAATTCACATATTTTCTATCATTGTGCCTTCTCTGAAAAAAATCCATTTCCAATTAATGGTCGCTAAATATTAATGGTCGCTAAATGATTTACATTTTGATTGTTTTTGTTGTTTCCTCACCTACTACGGTCATTTTTTTCCTAATAAGTTTTTATTTTTTTTTCTCCCATTGTCGCCAATATTACATGTATGACATGTAACTGTCAGTCTGAAACATAGCGTGTGTTTTCTTCTCTGAACTATAAAATAATGTTTGTTTTTTTTTCTTTTTTATTTATTGATTTTTTTATTCCTCTTTTTTTTATAATTTAAATCTTATCCCCAAAAAAAGTTGTCAATATTTCTGATGAGAATTTTGATAAAATACCATTCACATTTCTGTGTAAATACGCAATATTTCAATGCCAACATTAATTATAATTGAAAAATGAAAAATATATAATACTAGTACTACATATTCAGAACACTTCCAAAACCTTACCGGGTAAAATGTTTGTCTTATTTCTATATATTGTGGTAATTAGAATAACATCAGGTAACAGGTTAGATAAAATAAAATACTGATGAAAACCTTGTAGTCGAAACATCTGAATAAGACACGGGTGTTCTTATCATTTTATTCCGCAAATACTCACACTAAGGGGAGAACAAATAGTGTTTTTCGACAAAAATTGATTCATTAATTCCCACTAAAAGTGAAAATATCTTGAAAGTTACATTACATGCGGAGATGCATCTTAAAGTCCATATTACAATTACATGTCTCATTGTCATTCCTCAGTGCCTGCTGTATGTATTTTTTTATGGTTGAAAACAGTAGATTGTGAACAATGTTAAGGATCCTCAAGTACTTTGAAGAAACATGTTCAGGCTTAATTCAAGAGAAAATGCTATTAACATCGTGTATAAAGGACCAAATCCAATCAAAGGATAGATCAATTAAAGACTATTTATATTCAGAGGATGATGTCAGCTAGACAATTAATACTTCAGAAGCACGACCAGGATTGCCGTTGACATTTAATCTTACCCGCTTCATTTAGCTTTATTTGATGTACAATGGCAAGTGTTGAAACAATCAACATTTACTTAGTATGGACGTAACTACTTAGTATGGACGTAACTACTTAGTATGGACGTAACTACTTAGTATGGACGTAACTACTTAGTATGGACGTAACTACTTAGACTGAACGCAAGATGTTGCGTAACTTAACGTAACCCTAAAAAGCGACGTTTTCAACGTTGTGACGCTTTAAACCAAATGTTGTACCTGCTTCACAAGTGGAACTTAAGTGATAATTTTTTGTAAAAAGTAGGAACCACTTTAACAACCGAAGCACATATATACAAGTATTTTAATACATTAAAATTTTCCGTGAGATAGTCGAAATAATGTTGCTATCTTTTGGTTTTAAATAGAAAGTTTGTCGTATTTTCGGTATTTAAAAAGAACATTCAAATTTTGTCATTTTTAGATCTAAAGGTAGTGTGGTTCCGGTATTTGATTTTCCAAGTTTTCTTCTTTTAATTGACCATATGTTTTGACAAATGCGATCAGATTCCTGGTACAAGCAACGGAAAAACTATTTACGTTTTCGACGCTAACAGGCGCAAAATTCACAAAAGTCTTGAAAACGCATTTGACGTCGAAATTGATGAAGTGGACAATCCATTCAGACTTGGCATTTTATTCTGTTCGTGTTTATTTTAATTTTAATATACTCATGATTGGTATTAATGGTAGCCTTTGAATAGAACTAACTGCTTGGCACATACAAATGTCGATGATTTATTTGTGTGCTGCGTTATAAATCGTTAAAATTCCTAGCGACGTTGTTTTTTTTAGTAAAATTAAGAAGTTGACATTCTTTCAGACTGCGTATTTCGGTCAATATTTCTTTATCTTTCAAAAGTCATCTTCAAAATTTCTTGTATTATTTCTTACAATATAGATCTGCATAACAGTGAACAAATATTTACTCAACTTCACCTAAATTTATCGGGAAAAGCCTTTAAAGTTGGTGATCAGCATTTCAGTTCAGTATCTGACACATTGAATGGACTTAAATACATGCGGATAAAAACAAAAAACCTTAACAGAAAACGGCCATCGAGACATTACGTTGGAAGAATCTTGACGTTTACTTTCTTAGCAGATTTGGTGCGATTTCCGTGCATGCGTTTTCGTGAAATGCCCGAAAATCTTATCAATTTATAACAGAAATGTTACATCTGACGGGACGTTTTTAATACGGAAGGGGGGTTCCGTGGTGGGATACGACAGAATAAATATCAATATATTTCATAAATATTGTCGGAAAATTATTTCTCATATCCTACGGTTTATTATGATATAAAGATTATGTAGATATGGCATCATAAAAACTAATAACAACCACATTAAATCAGAAACTAAGGTTATTTAAACGGCGTCGCAGTAACGTGCGCTCAGTCTTAGTATGGACGTAACTACTTAGTATGGACGTAACTACATCTGTAAACACTGTTATAATACTTCTACTATGTAAAAGGTCAAAGGTAAAATATGTAATTACATGTGGGATATGTATAGAATAAGTCTACAGATTGCATCTTATTTATATTGCTTTAGACAGTGGTGCTGGGTAGAAGAGGTGATCTTATTTATATTGCTTTAGGCAGTGGTGCTGGGTAGAAGGGGTGATCTTATTTATATTGCTTTAGGCAGTGGTGCTGGGTAGAAGAGGTGATCTTATTTATATTGCTTTAGGCAGTGGTGCTGGATAGAAGAGGTGATCTTATTTATATTGCTTTATACAGTGATTCTGGGTAGATGAGGTGATCTTATTTATATTCCTTTAGACAGTGGTGCTGGGTAGAAGAGGTGATCTTATTTATATTGCTTAAGGCAGTGGTGCTGGGTAGAAGAGGTTATCTTATTTATATTGCTTTAGGCAGTGGTGCTGGATAGAAGAGGTGATCTTATTTATATTGCTTTAGGCAGTGGTGCTGGGTAGAAGAGGTGATCTTATTTATATTGCTTTAGACAGTGTTGCTGGATAGAAGAGGTGATCTTATTTATATTGCTTTAGACAGTGCTGCTGGATAGAAGAGGTGATCTTATTTATATTGCTTTAG
>MJUT01030383.1:0-11081 GCA_002080005.1 Gigantidas platifrons
AATAAATTCCTTGATATCTATTAAAGCATATAAAACGTTGTTGTTTTTTATATATCTAGAATCGATTTTAGACAAGATGGTTTAGCTATAATCATTGTTCTAAATACATTACTGATCATTAATACATTTCAGTTTCTTCACTAATTTTTCAATTGTTTTCACTTTCTTGGGTTGCTTGTATCTGAACATACATTTGTTACAATATTCTGAATTATAAAACAAAGCAAAAATAAAGTATTATCTTCAACTATAGGACATTATGTTATGCTCTACTATGTTATATATAAAGACATTCTGATGGGTGGGGTGTCGATCATCATTTAGGGGATAATTGTATTGTAATTGAATATTTGCCGGCATCAATTGTTGATTTAATGGTCGCAGTTTGAGCTTACTGGTAATGCGTTCGATGATCCAGTAAATGGATATTTGCGACGATCAATTCACAATGAAACCCACAAATATCCAAATACATTGCAGTTGTCTCCATTCTAATGTATATTTTCTGATGAATAAGCATTTATTCGAATTTTTATTTTTATTTAACAGGATATATAATTTCCGCATGCGCAATTTCCTTAACGACATCAGTCGCTTAATTGATGCCGACAAATATTTGATATCGTCCAATCAGAAAAGGCGTTACATACACAACTGCATTAAAATGGAAAAATAATAAATACAGACATGCATGTCTGGTACACTAAATTAATACTGCTATCTTCTGTGCTTTTTAAATGATAAAATGTGATGCTTGTTCGTTATAATGATATGGACATTAGTAGATGATGTCAACATCCGAGGACACCATACTTCGTCAGACAATATATCAGTTTTCGAGGGGGCAGTCCATAACATTTTAGTTCATTATATGACTATTATCTTCATTATAATAAAAATGTCATAAAGAATTTCAGCTTGATTAAAACCACCTGGGTTCGTCATTCTGGAATTGACATCTTGTCGGCCGAAATTTCATTTAGCAATGCGGTAGACGTCAAAGTGTAAATTTGATTGGATGATTTAAAGATTGTAGGAACGTGATCTTTATTGCTCCCTGTCAGATTCGAAGAGTGTCACAATCTGAAGAAGGTGGTTTTAATAAGACTACTAGAATTTATAAACGAACTGGAAATCACAGTCCAAAGGTGGCTTAGTATATTACCTATAATTAGGTTAATCTAAAACGCACACGCGGTTCAATTGTCTCTGTGGAAGGCACAATACCTAGTATAGTCACGTCGTTATGTATAAGGTGACGTGACGTATTCTGTTCAAATTTAGTTCACAGCGCTTATGTTATGATAATAGGTTGTTGCAAACATAATGTCACAGGTGACCACGAATATGTTCCGTTTGTCGTAGTCACACTATCACACTTCTAATCTCATTCGTGAATTAGGACTTATCACCGCAATTTTAACACGGGTAACACGACAGGTGTCAATAGTAGACCAGGAACTGTTTACCATTCCAAAGCACTTGCGTTCACCACCGTTTTGTCAGGGGTTCATCTTGCTCAATCTAAGGTCTTCTGTGTTGTGTTTCGTAGATCATTGTTTGTCATTTTGTCATTTTTCGTTGACCATTGTATCGCCTGTCCTTTGATTTACTGTTTCTGATTACCCCTGTAGTATCTTCAAACTTTCCTTTTAAACTGATATATGAATAAGCTGAAACGATAGAAAAAAAACAATAATAAAAAGTCACTATCAATACATGTGTTCATCGACATATTAACTCTTTATATACCATATACAGAAAATATTCCTGAACCCTGCTAATCTGGGTCACGGGTCACGTGTCACTGTGAGTTGCATGTGTAGTCTATTTTTATCTTGGACAATAGTTTATAAATATAGAATCTTGACAATGTAAAGGGAAGATGCTATGTTATATTTATTCATTTGTTTGATTCTGGAATATTGTTGATCATTGATTTAAACAAGAAAAAAGGGAAAAAAGGGGGTGAATTTTACAGTTAAATAAATGTTACATAATAAATGTTATGTTTCGACAGTTTAACCCGTCACGTAATCTGGGTTACGGGTCACTGTGAGTAGTAGCATGTGTAGTCTATTTTTATCTTGGACAATAGTTTATAAATATAGAATCTTGACAATGTAAAGGAAAGATGCTATGTTATATTTATTCATTTGTTTGATTCTGGAATATTGTTGATCATTGATTTAAACAAGAAAAAAAAGGGAAAAAGGGGGGGGGGTTTTACAGTTAAATAAATGTTATGTTTCGACAGTTTAAAGAGAAAAATATATATTTGTTGCGACTAAAGCTTAAATCAGCGTTAAAAATTCAACAAATATCAGTGGTTTTGTAAATGAGAGGAGTTTGAAATAAAAACACAGGACCGGACTTTAAACAAAAATAATAATCCAGGATTATTTGAATATAGAAAAATGTCAACAACAAATTATCGCTACGTCGAGTATGGATATCACGTATATTTGAAGTTATTATATGGACATACGACAACCCAATTTCCTGAAACTTAATGTCAGCAACATACTAGTTTTTTATTAAAATAAAATCCAGGACCTCTGTGTCCATGAATTTTATTATTTTTTTTAAGTTAAATAATATGAAATATTGACATCCACACTTGCCTTTTGGACAGCACATTTCTGTGTCCACACTTGCCCTCAGGCAACACTTGTTATAATAATAAAAAGTAAAAGTAAGTTTTCATCAAGTTCAATAATTTAAGTGAAACCAAAGAACACGCTCGAAAGTTAATAAATTTATTTTACCTAATAGACTAACAAAAAATATTCAATCATACATATAATTTATACGATTAAGAATATGCAACTGCATAAAGTAATTGTTACATTGGCGATTAAGCATATTTACAACTGTTTAATGTACATGTTTTGCATATGATTATGCACAATTTCAACTGTTTGATTGACATTTTATTCAGTTTATCTTGCGTAATACAACTGATTAATTTAACATGGATTAGCGAATATTAGTATTTTATCCCGAGCCAGAGACGAGGGATAAAATTTACTAATATCCGCCAACCCATGTTAAAACTCAAAGCACATTCTGGCTTCCAAGATTTATTTCGATTCTGATATGTCTAAGAGTACAAATACGGTAGTATACTTTGATTGGAAGACGGTAATTTAATCACTGTCTCCTATCCACTCCGACTCCGAATGTTTGGAATCAACTTCCGGTGACTTAAATGTATCAAACAACGAGTACACAGGTAGGAAATCTGCTTATTTTAACACAATAAGTACT
Source organism: Gigantidas platifrons (assembly GCA_002080005.1). NCBI lineage: Eukaryota > Metazoa > Mollusca > Bivalvia > Mytilida > Modiolidae > Gigantidas > Gigantidas platifrons. The sequence continues at coordinate 3,271 of MJUT01030383.1, forward strand.
TTTTTAGAATAAATTCACAATAGGTAGATGATCAGCACATATTTTTCGTTGTTTTTAACCTTTCTTCAGGCCACAAAAGTCTATGATTAATATTTAAATCCCTTTTCTAGATCCAGTGCAGCACGTTTTCGTGTGTTTGTTCATGAAAAAGGTGAACATTTTGCACCAGTAGATCAATATGTTTTGAGAAATTGGTATGCAATCTACAAAAAATATCTGTCTGATCGATAGGTCGTCCGAAAAGCAAACAAATTTGAACGATCATGTCTATTTTATCAGATTGCTGTGCACTGCGGTCGAGCAGAGTGTACGGGTTTGGAATTACGACTTTTTTCACGGGTGTTCGGTTCGGAACGATTTGACACTAGGACAGTGTACGGTTTTTATTTTCTTAAAAGCATCTTGATTTGAATTTTTGAAGAATCTTGGGACATTTCTTAGGCTCGTGAATATTAATCCCTAATCCCTCTAGTGTTTCGGTGCTGGGATATGTTTTCTGACTTAAAACCACCTGTCACATATAAGCACTGAATCGCTTAATGTTTACAGATGCTTACAGGTCCTCTTCTGAGCGCTGGTCTGCAACCACTATACTCAGGACCACATCATCATCATTTTCGTTATAAATGTTGTTTCCGGTTGTGAGGTTGGATTCATAGTTGTATAATATTTCTTGGTTGCTCCATAATTTATCAAGTCTATATTCAAATGTTTTTGTGTTTTTTGCACTGATCACATGTTCTGACAAGTTGTTCCAAGTGTTTATTATTTGGTTGGTAAAGAAGTGTTTACGTATGTCTTTATTTGATCGATGTTGGTAAAGTTTCTTACTATGTCCTCGTGTTGCACCACTAATATTACGTTGTAGCAATGGCGGTAGGGCTGGGTCATATATGCCAGATGTAATTTTATAAGTTTCTATCATGTCACCGCGCATTCTACGATATGCCAGAGTTGGTAGTTTAAGCTTTCTGAGTCTTTCTTCGTAAGATAGATCTTTCATTCCTGGTAGTAATTTTGTTGCCCTTCTTTGTACGTTCTCGATAGCAGTAATATGTTTTTTCTTGTAAGGGCTCCACACTGAATTCGCATATTCCAAGTGAGGTCTAACCAACGCTTTGTACAACATTAAGAATGTGGGTTCGTCCAAGTATGTAAAAGAACGACGTATGAGGCCCATGATGCTATTGGCTTTGTTGATCTTCTCATTAATATGTTCCTCAAAGCTGAGTTGGTTGTCTACCACAACTCCAATGTCCTTTTCATTAGTTGTTATTTGCAGTTTAGTGTTACTAAGAATGTATTCAGCTGGTGGTGTTGATCGCTTGCCGGCTGGAAGCGGAGCAACCAATTGTCAGACCAATTTTCTAATTTATGCATGTCTTCTTGGAGGATGTTATTATCGAGATAAGAAATGCCCGGAAGCGCAACTATGGAACCACAAGGTTAAATATTTAGTTTCATAATTCTCTTTTCTCGTGTACTGCTGGAGATGACATTACATAAGCAACTCTGCAGTTGTTGCTAGAAAAGCTGAGCCTGGCGTTTACCTTACCGGTGCACATCTGGTATGTGCTGCCCGTATTTGGTGGGGTCAAGTTTATGTTTGTTATTATTTTTCTCTGTGTGTTATTTTGGTTATTTCTTGTTCTTTATAGTGCATTTCTGTGCAACTGTATCCTGTGCCTTCAAAATATATGACCAGGGTTGTGACTGGTTGTTTGAGTGGCTCACAACTAGCCGAAAAAATGAAGTAGCCATCAAAACTCTCTGTAAAGAATAGTATAGAATATGTCTTCCTAAGTCCATAGCCCTATTAATCATGCCTACAAGTTTGTTGCATTGGAAAAAAATGGAGAAAAGATCAATAGTTTCATCAAATGGAATCATGATCTGAACTGTGAACACAAATTCGATAGACTTGGTCCAGGGATAAAGATAAGGCCGAGAAAACAAACAAACACTATAAAGAACAAGAAATAACCAAAATAACACACAGAGAAAAATAATAACAAACATAAACTTGACCCCACCAAAAACTGGCAGCACATACCAGATGTGCACCGGTAAGGTAAACGCCAGGCTCTGCTTTTCTAGCAACAACTGCAGAGTTGCTCATGTAATGTCATCTCCAGCGGTACACGAGAAAAGAGAATTATGAAACTAAATATTTAACCTTGTGGTCCCATAGTTGCGCTTCCGGGCATTTCTTATCTCTTAAGCGATTCGGTGCTTATAGGTGACAGGTGGTTTAAGTCAGAAAACATATTCCAGCACCGAAACACTAGAGGGATTAGGGATTAATATTCACGGGCCTAAGAAATGTCCCAAGATTCTTCAAAAAGTCAAATAAAGATGCTTTTAAGAAAATAAAAACCGTACACTGTCCTAGTGTCAAATCGTTCCGAACCGTACACCCGTGAAAAAAGTCGTAATTCCAAACCCGTACACTCTGCTCGACGGCAGTGCACAGCAATCTGATAAAATAGACATGATCGTTCAAATTTGTTTGCTTTTCGGACGACCTATCGATCAGACAGATATTTTTTTGTAGATTGCATACCAATTTCTCAAAACATACTGATCTACTGGTGCAAAATGTTCACCTTTTTCATGAACAAACACACGAAAACGTGCTGCACTGGATCTAGAAAAGGGATTTAAATATTAATCATAGACTTTTGTGGCCTGAAGAAAGGTTAAAAACAACGAATAATATGTGCTGATCATCTACCTATTGTGAATTTATTCTAAAAAAAAGTACCTATTGTGTTAAAATAAGCAGATTTCCTACCTGTGTACTCGTTGTTTGATACATTTACGTCACCGGAAGTTGATTCCAAACATTCGGAGTCGGAGTGGATAGGAGACAGTGTTAATGTCGCACACAATATATGCTGCCAATGGAAAAGTCAGTCACATTCACTGGCGCATGTGTCAATGAGATTATACCATCGATAAATCGCTCGTTTGTCTACAAAGCGAAAGAAGGGCGTCATGTTAGAATATACGTTTTATTCATACGATCGTGCGTAAAACAGCTGATAAATGGACATAAAAGCATGCGTAATACGACTATTTCATAGACATATTATTCCGACGATCATGCGCCATACCACTGTTTTATATACACGTTATTCAGACTATCAAGTGCTGTACAACCTCTTACGAAACAGCTTGTTCAAACGATGAAACATATACTTCTGTTTTATAACGATAAAGCGTACTATACTGTTCGATGTACACATACATGTGACTCTGCCGATTAGTATATACAACTGTTTGATATGCATGTTATTCAGACGATAAGACATAAAATTATTTAATATCCATGTTAACCCAACTATAAGGCGCATACAACTATTAAATAGACAGGTTATACAACTTTTTGCATTGTTGTTTAATGCCAACTGAGCAATTTATTTCATCCTTGAGAGAACAATTTGCATTTCGAGGGGATGATGACGATATCAGTTTTGTACTAGACCAACACGGTTTTCTTGGGTTTTTATAGTGCTCGCCTAATGAAACAACAGTCCAAGTGTATACACATATGTCGCCCCACTCGGAAACATTATCCCGATTCCGAGTCAAACAGTCTTTGCACTTACTCCTTATTCCTTAATGCTGCATGCTTATTGGAGAAGCAGCAAATATCAATTTATAGTCTTTCGTTGTATCCGATCAATGATCTACGACACTCTAGGCTAGTGTGCTAACCATTACACCGCCGATCCTGTTAAGAAAACTACACTTTTACAACTTATGCAAGTTAATCACACGATCGAGCTTGTACAACTGTTCATGTCTATACAATTGTTTAATACATATGTTATTACGCCGATCAGATTTATACAATAGGTCAATAGCAATACAACTGTTGTTTATAATATTACGCATATGATTTCCTGTCTTCGCAATATTTCAGTTATATCCCAGTGAATTCCTATTCCCTGTCTACCAAATATTGTAACTCTGAGAATTACTTCTTCTTGTCTGCACAATGATGTTTTCTAACGAATTACTACTTCCGTAAACAGAAATGAAAATACGGTTCATGCACAATGTAATTCAATTTCTATTCCTACAGAACAAATATGGTGATTAATTTTATGCTGGTTGCACCGGAAAATTGGTTTATTTAATTAAAGCAGATCAAAACTTGACAACGATAACAGATATCAATGATACAAGCTTACGGTCCTGTAATTTATAAATTTAGTTCGTTATAGGAACTCTGCAATTAAGGCTTTAAAACCACATTCCTACATATTTTGGTTCTAAATGTTTTTGCTATTTTCGAAGAAGCATTTTTCACATAGGGTCTAATGTAGAATTATCTATTGGATTATCTATCAGAACGAAAACCATAGACTTTGAAAAAGGCCATCCATAGAACATTCTTGCATAGTTTGGTTTTAATTGCTTTTGTGGTTTCAGAATATTCTTTTAAAAGATGTCTTCCTTAGGTTATATTTTTAAGCTGTAATCTTGGATTTCTGATTCGAACAAAAAACAAATTTTGTACACGACCATCCTACATAACCAAAATTTCTTCGAAAATAACACATCTTTCGACATCTCATATGTTTGGGAAGCAATGGAACAATGTCATGTTGAGCTGAATAATATCATGTTGTGCTAACTGGCATCCATGAGGAAGCATATATTCAGAACAAATGAATTTTAAATTCATTGTTTTATGATATTATAAAGGCCCCAAACGCACTATGTATTCATGACAATTGGCTGACTGCAATGAATCAATCAATTATGTAAGGAACAACACCCCGAGAAAACCCATCTTATATGACTTATTATTTTGTGCTTTTTGTATGCTTATCGGTTCCGATTCAATATAGGACAAAACAAGCAATGTATACGTTTTGAATGGCTTTCTAATCAAACTTTATTGGTCATGATATCAAGTTGAACGTGTCATTTCCACTATGCTATTGTAATTATAACGTATCGATCAAGCTAATGGAGTCAATTTCCTAATAGAAGGATATTTTATTATGATATTTACTTAATTCCATTGATCGTTTTGTCAAATCACCATTACCAAAAAACGTTGTGAAGAAATGAAGAGTAATGGTCATTAACCAGCATATTTTACCTTCCTAGCTAGTAGTCAGTTAACAACAAGCATTCATTGACCCTGCTATTGTACTGACCATGTTTAGGTGTCATCTCTGTGATAGTATGTGGTCTTTTTGAGTAGAAGCAAATCTATGCAGATGTTTTCATAGGTATTACCATCGTGATCCACTTATCAAGGGTGGAGGTCTGGGACCGCATTATCTGGTTTAATCCCGCCTCATTTTTGAGTCTGTCCCAAGCCAGAACCTGGACGTTCAACACCACATTTTTTTTTTTTTTTTTTTTTTTTTTTTGTGTTCAGTGAGTTCAGTTAAGACGAGAGGTGATTGTTAGTTTGTTGATATTGGTGAAATTGATGACCATCACTTTTTAAAATTTCTTTTCATAATATCTATAAAATGAACGGAATCCTCTGTTGTATACCTGTACTATTAATATCTGGAAACATTTTTAGCTACTACGGATATAGCAGTTATTCGGAAGTATACACAAAATAAAAATATTCTTTGTTACATTTTTATCGGTATAACAGTATCATTACTCTTGTTACAATCTTTTAGCAAACGAATTGTTTTAAAATATACCAAACAAATCAACCAGTCCTCCGTAAATTAATGATAACAATGTTTTTTCAAGTGTAGGTGTTTATAGACCAATGCTTAAATAAACGTATGATGACGGCCTTTAGTATCACCTCGGTTAATGAAGCAGTATATTTTTATTGTGGATTTACCCGAGGGGTTAAATGGTTCATCATTATGCAAAGGGAAACGTAAACATTGTGGGTTCAAATCCCACTGAAACAAAAAATGTATAATACAGGCCGGTATCCCTTCGGGCTCCAATGTGGGTTTATACGTTGCATTGATGTCACTTGTAAAAGACGATGATGTACTATGTATGTATTATATACAGGCTTTCAGTTTCCCACACTGTTACAATTGAAAGCAAAGTAAATATCAATAATGTTGACATTAATAACAGTTCATTACCAATGGTGTCATCTATCTTGTACTAAATGCGAAAACAAATATGATTCTCCATGGCCGTCTGTCTAATAAGCAGCTTTATTATTCCTTACTTTTTTCTAATGATCTACAACTAACATATTATACATTTTTATCTTGCAATCGTATCAATTTCAGGGGTTTAATAAACTTCCGAGTATTTAGTAATGGACTTTTAAAAAAGCTTTTCTGGTAACTGATTCGTGTAGTGCGAAAAGGTAAGACATAGCAATAGAATATTCAAAGAAATACCAAAAATGGTTAAAACGAAAGTTTTTGCAATTTCGGCAAAATGTATCACATTACTAGGTCTGGTGTCCATCTTGGGTATTCAGTTGAATCTAAAAACTCCTGTCATGTTTGCATTAAAACGATTCAATGGTTTCAGAAAAGAAGAAATGCGAATCAGTTTACCGACGATATATACCCGCAGATGACGACGGACGCAAATGTGCTAATAACTAACATAACTCCTTTGGTCATGTGTGCTAATAGTGTTAACAATAACATTCACTCATGTCAGTTTATAAGATTCAGACATGTTGTATCGGTCAGTATGAATGTATATAATGGTGTTTTACAAGCAAGAGAGATGGGATTTCTTTCTTGGACGGCGACATCCATTTAGCTAAATCCTATAATTCATATATTTCAGGACTAGTTCGTTTTGTCCGTACTTGTAGTAATGTTTACAGTCTTGTGAATACGAAAATCATTTTCATAAATGCTATCGTATCTTATCACTATTGAAAACGTTTGGTAAATTTTATTACAGCAATAAACATTCTGTATACTAAAATAATTCATATTGCAGAATATTTATCATTCGAGTATTTCTTATTTTTGTGTCTTTTGTGGTGTTGTTTAAAACGCAAAGATCGAGTATGACACTTGTAGATATTTATTACACCAATGTAATATCTTATTTGTATAGGCAATATTATACTAACGGTAATCAAATCATTGAAAGAATGTTGCTAAGAAACTAAATAATTTGTTTTCTGAACTTGTAGGTCTATTTTGCAGCTATTTTTGGGGTTGGCGAGAATATTCAATTAATCCGTTAAGCTACTATATGTCTAGTAATAACGACAGGAGAGCTACGAATCCATTAACTGTTATATTCCTGTCATAAAACTAATGTTTGTGTGGATCTTTTGTTCTAATATTAACCTATCGCTTTGATATTTCACTTTGAATATACTAATCGTTCATACAATGTATTTGTTACAGTTGGTGGTAAAATTTTGTACCAATATCATCAAAACGAAAAATACCTCTCTCCTCAAATGATTTATTAAGATTTTTGTAAGTTTACAGGTTAGGTTTAAACTTTAATCTTAGATCTTAGATCGCCAAATAAACGATGATGGAAAACACCTTTTTACAGATGCATGCAGAATTGTATTTATATTCAAGACCTTAATAAGTAATAACATTTAGTGAATGTTTTCAATACAGTATCCTTGTTGTGGAATTGTGTCTGTTATCACATGATTATGGGCATTAAAAGCCGAAACTCTATTACAACTCTACAGGCAAGAGTGACAGTGAAACGTAAACACTATATGATGAGACAGGCAAGAGTGACAGTGAAACGTAAACACTATATGATGAGACAGGCAAGAGTGACAGTGAAACGTAAACACTATATGATGAGACAGGCAAGAGTGACAGTGAAACGTAAACACTATATGATGA
>MJUT01030384.1:0-15155 GCA_002080005.1 Gigantidas platifrons
ATCATGGACACAGAGGTCCTGGAATTTTTTTTTAATAAAAAACTATTATGTTGCTGACATTAAGTTTCCGGAAATTGGGTTGTCGTATGTCCATATAATAACTTCAAATATACGTGATATCCATACTCGACGTAGCGATAATTTGTTGTTGACATTTTTCTATATTCAAATAATCCTAGATTATTATTTTTGTTTAAAGTCTGGTCCTGTGTTTTTATTTCAAACTCCTCTCATTTACAAAACCACTGATATTTGTTCAATTTTTAACGCTGATTTAAGCTTTAGTCGCAACAAATTTATATTTTTCTCTTTAAACTGTCGAAACATAACATTTAATTAACTGTAAAATTCCCCCCCCCTTTTTCCCTTTTTTTCTTGCTTAAATCAATGATCAACAATATTCCAGAATCAAACAAATGAATAAATATAACATAGCATCTTCCCTTTATATTGTCAAGATTCTATATTTATAAACTATTGTCCAAGATAAAACAACAATCATCTGCATCAATTTTTCCGCGAAAAATGGATTAGTCTATTTAAAGTAGTGTCTTAACCCTCTAATAAAAATAGTGTTCTATATTCGGTATAGCTTATTAGGATTAAACCATGCATAGGTTATAACATAACATGTTCAAAATATGTGCAAGAAGTGAAAAAAGTGTGTATTTTACATTAATCGATGGATTTCAGCAACTTATAACATCCTTTTTCACCCCACTGAAACACATATGGGAAATTCCGAAATTCCAGCGTTTGAGGTGCCCAAAGGGTAAATTCTTGTAAACACCGGCCTCTTTCAATTAAATTTGAAAGATTTTTTGTCATTGCAACCCCGTTCACAGTTGCCCAACAGGAGTCCACAGGTCGTCCACGTGTCACAGTTTAGAATAATCCTTCAGGTAATCTTTCAGGACCTTACAGTACCCCGTGACCCACATTAGCACGACTCACCAATATTTTCTGAATAATGTTGTTTAAATAATATTCACCTCCTTTTTTCCCTTTTTTTCTTATTTAAATCAATGATCAACAATATTCCAGAATCAAACAAATGAATAAATATAACATAGCATCTTTCCTTTACATTGTCAAGATTCTATATTTATAAACTATTGACCTGAGTAACCTTGCTAAAGCATGCGGATTCAGTGTTTTTTAAATCGGTCATCCAATCAGGACGCTCATTATTGTTCAAGATAAAAATGCATCGCTAAAATTAGCTGTGTTCTAAAACTTCAATTCATAAATTTTTATATAGAATAGAAATCGGAGATATTTCGTCATAAAACTTCACACATGGTTTTGTCTATCATATTTCTTGAAGACGAACATAAACTTGTATTGCATTTATCAATATTTTTTGAGTACCAACAGTTTTTTCAACACCGTATCTGTTCACGTGACTACACATGCTACTCACAATGACCGGTGACCCAGATTAGCAGCTAAAACTTCAATTCATAAATTTATATATAGAATAGAAATCCGAGATATTTCGTCATAAAATTTCACACATGGTTTTATCTATCATATTTCTTGAAGACAAACAAAAACTTGTATTGCATTTATCAATATTTTATGAGTACCAACAGTTTTTTCAACACCGTATCTGTTCACGTGACTACACATGCTACTCACAATGACCCGTGACCCAGATCAGCAGGTATCAGGAATCTTTTCTGTATATGGTATATAACAACTGAATTGTTTAAAATATACAGGAATGATATTTAGCAAGGGCAGTGCAAAGCGTGGCGTATCCCCTCGCCTAAAAATTTGACCCGGTGACCTTGACCTTTGACCTATGAACTTGAAGATCAAAAGTGTCCCAGATTCTTTTAAGGACTAGACTAAGTATATACCAAGTTTGGTAAAAATCCATTGAAGGATGTTGATTCTAGAGTGTTCACAAGGATGTTACGGAAGGACGGACAGACGAACGGTAGCGAGGCTTTATACTAGGCTTACACTCTTTAGTTTTCTGTGTAATGTTTTGTACATCATTGTTTGTACTTTTTGCCATTATTTTGTCTGTCCTTCTTCTATTTACGGCTTCTGCTCACCAATTAGTATATTCAACCTTTTCCTTCGTTCATTTGTAACATATGACCCTTTTTAAGAAAGATAATTGTACATGATAAATCCGTAATCCGTAATATGTTTTTGATATACTTTTCCATATATTGTAAGAAGAATTTGAAGATACCAAAGGGTAATCAGTATCCGTAATGTCTAGTGGGTAAAGAATCATTTCCACGACAACTATATAGATTTACTACATAATCACCAACTAGAATCTGCAACATCTGCAAAATATATTGGGTATTACAGTACAGTCAGACTAAAAATTGGATAAACACATTAACGACATCATATGAAAAGTAAATAAAGCATTAGGTTTCTAAAACGCCAACAGAACGTAAAAAGCCAGGCATACTAGGCACTTGTCCGTGAACAGCAAGAATACAGCTGTTCAGTGCTCATACTTCATACTCAATATACATGGAGATAGACCAAAAAGGTGAAGTGCAAAGTATGCCTGCAGTAGGTATCATAACACCAGTAGAGTATCACACATGCTAAACACTAAGCTGGTAGTTACTATTAGGACATAGACTACGCAAAAGACTCGTATTGGTGTTTAAAAATCACACATCACTTGAGTTCACCACAGTTTATTAGTGGTGTTCGTATTACTCAATATTTAATTTTCTGTGTAGTGTACTGTAGATAATTGTTTGTCCTTTTCTTGTTAACCACTTTTTGTTGGTCATTGTCTTATCTGTTCGTCTTCCATTTACGGTTTCTAATTACTCTTTTGGTACTTTCAAACTTTTCTAGTTGCAATGACATCTGAAACAATGCTAATTCCAGCTGAATCGTGAACTAGTAAACTCCACACAGCCACATTCAAACACATACACATCTAAAGACTCTCACATGTACTCTTTCTTTTTGTCTGCCATTCCTCAATGGAACTGTTGTAGCACAGTCAGTTACAATTGATACCTACAGAAAACAGCTCACGCCTGTTGTTCTCTATACTGTCATCAACTAAGCCAAAAGCCTATACATGTATGTACGTACTTTTAATCACGAGTGAGTGAGTGAATGAATGAGTGAGTGAGTGAGTGTGAGTGAGTGTTTTTAACGCAAAATAAGCAGTTTTGTTTAGCAATAACATGGCGAAAACATATAGAACAAGCTCATTGAAACACCAGTCCGAGGATAGACATGTCGCTCCACTTTTCACGTTATTCTGATTCCGAGCCAAACAGTCGTTTGCTCTTACTCCTTAATGCAGCGTGCTAGGCGGAGAAGCGGCAAATACAAGTTTTATAGTTAAGAAATAAATCATGGAAGCCAGAATGTGTTGGGAGTTTTAACATGGATTGGCGAATATTAGTATTTTATCCCGAGCCAGAAGCGAGGGATAAAATTTACTAGTATCCGTCAATCCATGTTAAAACTCCCAACACATTCTGGCTTCCATGATTTATTTCGATTCTGATATGTCTAAGAGTACAAATACGGTAGTATACTCTGATTGGAAGACGGTAATTTATATGTACGCTTGCGGAAAATGTCGCACACAATTTATGTAACTCGAATAATACTGCACCCTCTATCGGCATTATTCGGATTACAATTTATGCTGCCAATGGAAAAGTCAGTCACATTCATCGGCGCATGTGCTAATGAGATTATACCGAATAGATAACTCGCTCGTTTGTTAACAAAGCGAAAGAGGGAGGTCATGTTAGAATCTTTTATTTGACCCGTTGAATCACATTAATTATCTAACATGAAACTTTATATTTCTACATAACTTTGATTTTGCTTTAAATGAATTCATGTGTGCAACAATCTATATTCATCAAGTAGGAGCCATCGTAGTCGTGACCGTATGGTAGTTAGATTTATAACTATACATGTGTAATCAGTACCTATCAACACTAAAGTTGTTAGTTCGAATTCCGCTCATGGCGAGATACACTCGATACAACAAATACATAATTATGTGATATATTTTAAATCCATCAACACCATCTCAAGTAAATAAACTGGGTTCCTTTTTTAAAAAAGTCATTAGAACTGAGGACAGGGGACTCCTATAACATATTGACTTGAAAATGTTGATTTTATGTTCTCTTTGTTACCTGTCTGTTTATGTGTATAATTGTCACAAACTGTATTGTTTAATGACAATAAAATTTTGAATTTTGAACTTGCAACAGGTAGGTGGTTTTCTCCGGGTATTCCGGTTTCCTCCACCAATAAAACAGACCACCACGATATAACTGAAATATTGTTGAAAGTGGCGTTAAACAACATAAGCCCTATAATCATCTAGCTATTTGATGGCGTACTGGAAACCCAGGGGTGGGGCAAAGAAGAAGGCGATGGGGGAAGAACGTTTATCCTTGATACAATTTAATTATCCAAGGCAAAGAAAACACGCATTTTTCACATGTTAAATTTGTAGCATTTAAAAATAAAAATACAGGTTACAAAAATGTCATTTAAATAAAATGTGCAAACAGCATGGCGGATATATAATATGACAAATGGCCAAATCGAAGTTTATTTGTGTAAAAGGAATCACACGTGATCACACTATACCTAAACCTGTAACGGTTGATTGGTTTTTACTATAATATGGATTAAGGTAGAAAGATGGTGGTATGTTGATTTATTCTTTATTTTATTTCTATTTTCTCCTTTTTTTATTTTTTAGTAAATTTTATATTTCTTATTAAAATTATTGTAGAATTTCTTTATTAGAAATGTTTTGTTTATAATTCATAAGTATTTATATCGAAACAATGGTAGAGCCGCGTTTTCTCTGCGCCATTTTACGCTGCACCTAGTTGAAACATGATTTTAAACTTATAAATACTTTGACAAATTTAAATATGAATTTCAAAAGACATAAATGCCAGCATTTTACGTTCACTCAAGATATTCTTTACATGCTTTATTTAAAAATTCACATCATACGCTAAAAGTTTAACTTATTGTATAGAGATACCGGTACATGTAGGCTAATAGTTTTAGTGTAGAAAAGTATTTTTGGGGGGAGAAAATATTGTATCGTAAACAAATGAGACCGTTATTTCCTAAACAATTGATGGTTTTGCGAGGGAAAAGGAATATTTAATTACTTAAAAGATACTTATAATGGTATTTGATAGTCTATATGACTCAAACTGGACCGTGAATCACAGGCTATAACAAATAAAGGTATATATTTATTCTAGTTGGAAAACCAACCTTTTACTCACTTCTAAACTTAGAAAATGTATAATTTCTGCTGAATTTTTATCTAATTAAACCAAATAAAATCATCAGTATTCTTTAAGGATACTATACATATAGATTGTCATGTAAATTCTTGTAAAAATTATTTGAAAATACATGTAACTACAAAAAGCTATATCAAAACAGGAAATAATTTGCGCCATTGAATACCTTAATTTTAAATTTGTTCATTTAAGCCTGAGATTCGAGTTTCTTTATTTTGGGGTGAATTTTGGAAACAGATCATTTTAATGTTATCCTTATATGTATAACTTGTTATTTTGCAGTGTTCTTGAATTATAAAATTGCTGACATTTTTAGCCTTAAATGAACTCAAATATGCTAATTATCTTTTTCAAATGCATTCTCACGATTCCTCTATTGGGGATACGTAAGGTGTATTCAACCATTAAATTTGAACTCTACTGTAGGTCAAATGATATGAAATTGTTGAAATTGTGATTTATTGACGAAAAAAAGAAGATTTAGTTAATTTTCAATTGTATCGTCCGAAAAGGCCGGTCAATTACCGTGGCATTATGGGTCATTGTGTAATATGATGAAAGAATTTAAATAGCCTATATGTCCTTAAATTGAACCCTTTATTGTATCATAAATTACAAAAGGAGAATATTCACTCAGTTTAATTGTGGCTATTTATAGGATAATCCGGACCCGTATTATTTAATACAAATATTTACAGTGCGTTTCATGTCAAGATTATTTGACTTGACAAAACGACATTCTGCGTCCTGATAGAAAGCCTGGATAATTAGATCCGTTTAAAAATTCATAATTTAGTTGACCATCAAAGATGATATACCACGTAATGAAAAAAATGTGAAGTTTACTTACTAAAATTTACAAACCATAATAAAAAAGGATACATTTTCCGTTCTTCTTCGTGAAAATAATGTGATGTTTACTAAATAAAATTTACAAACCATAATAAAAAGGATACATTTTCCGTTCTTCTTCGTGAAAATAATGTGATGTTTACTAAATAAAATTTACAGACCGTTAGAAGAAAGACACGATTAGTTATTCGGCTCTTTTTCGTTGGTAATATCATTTAATAATTAAAATAAAAACAATTATAAACAGTGCAACTGAAACTATGAAATTAATTGCCACATTTCCACTAAGTTCGTATGAAATTACTGATTGCTGCATTACCACTAAGATCACCTAAAATTAATTGCTATATTTTCACTAAGTTCGAGTGAAATTAATTGTTACATTTCCACAAAGTTCGCAGGAAATTACTTGCTACATTTCCACCAAGTTCGCAGCATCAAGGAACAAGAGCAAAAACTGGTTGCACGGTTCAAAGTAAGGATATAATGTGTTCGAGTGAAGTCGCAAAATGCCTACCCACAAACTGTTGTTTCACTACACAGAAAACTAAACTATCAGCAACACGACCTCTACAGAAAAAAACAGGACTGAAATAGGAATCTTTAAAGCATTTGGTATAGTACATGATAACCATATGTAAACTCTTATTTTGCTATAGGCTCTACAAAGTATCTAAATAAGTTGTTCTGTATGTAATGGTGCACTAACTATAACATCCAAGAGCTGTTAAATGCAAATTTCTTTGATCTAATATATGTACATAAGATGAACAAAGTATTCATTTGTGGCAATTGAAAATGAAAAACGTAATCATCTCAGACAAGATTTCATTGTACAAATGTATATAATCTTTATAAACATAGGTACAGAGATAAATGAGGTCTCTTTTATATATTAACGTTGAAAGTGGCGTTAAACGCCATAACCCTTCCCCCCCTCCCCCCTTTGAACGTAAGATGTACAAAGTATTCATTTGTAGGTAATTGAAAATGAAAATTGGAATCATCAAAGACCAAATTCGCATATTATCTTGATTCTCTTATATATTAAACCATTGTCTTTGAATGAACAAAGTATTAACTTGAAGGTAAATGACAAAATTTGTATATATTTTTATTCTCTTAAACCATAGTATATATTTAGATAGGATACATGAGTATATTAATAACAGTTGGGAAAAAGATACAAGAAAATTTGATAAACAAAAAACTGGAAGATACAGGAATTTAGCCAGGGACACAGTTTTTTTCGATGATTTTGATTAATTTACCAAGTTTAGATAATTTGACTGCATTAGTTTTCCAAATTTAATCAATTTTAAGATACCAAAGGGGTAAGGGGTAATCAAAATCCGTAAATCGAAGGAAAACAGACAACACAATGGCCATAATAAAAAGGTTAAAAGGACAAACAACGATTTATAAAACATACACATAAAACTAAAGATCAAGTAACCTTACCCAGAAGAGTCTAACCTTTTGTTAATTTGCCATATTACAAATTTACACAAATTGTTAAAATACTTTGTAAAAAAGATAATTTCAGCAAGGAAAGCAAGCACTGTAAGTTGCATTCAAACCGAACCAGAGATTTTATCCTTTAAAATTTACACAAATTATTTAAATACTGCTTTCCATGAAGAAAACAACTAAGTTTCAGCTAGCCCAGGAAATCAAGCTGCATTGAAACCGAACCAGAAAATTTAATCTTAAAAATTTACACAAATTGTTTAAATACTGCTTTCTATATAAAAAAAAACAAAAAACAAAAAACAACTAAATTTCAGCTAGGCAATCAAGCACCGTAATTTTTATTCTAACCGAACCAGAGATGTGAATATATTAATATGTTTCATAGATATAATTCTATGTTTGGCAAAAAAAAGAACAACTAAATTTAAGCTAGGAAATTGAACAATGTAAGCTGCTTTCGAATCGAACCAGAGGTTTTAGAACAACTATGTTTTCGTAGAATGCATGACCATTGTATAATTCCATGTTTGTTTATATACTTATATTGATCTATCGTCATCCATGTTAATATTGATTGATGACTTAAAAAGATGGATACCTGGCTTCACCTGAGGCAGGTGAGATAATCTATATATATACCCTTTGAAATACACATCCTTTTATCGTCAGTGAAAATACAAATTTACTTTTAAATTTGAAATTGAGATTTAGTATCGTTAATGTTAAAGGTCAAACTTAGTTTTTTGTTTTGTATTCCGGTTTGGCTACACAAAAGATTTGTATCTGTTCCCTGTCGTTAGTTTTGTTGTTGTCACAGTGCATCATCCAAGGATGAAAGAAATATAGTGGCATGTTCATAAGAAAAGACGTTTTATGATTCTGTGAGTTACTCTGTGAGGCTACATAATAAAGGATAAATGATAAAAACAAAAACAAAACAAACAAAAAATACCACAATGATGAAGTCACTGTCGGAACAATTCCAAAATCAAATATCAAAATCGTAGAAAGAGGCAAAATCGTTACCACTAACACACAAATACATGACCGCTCACTTTCCTGGCTTGGTACAGGTACTTCAATAAAAAGTGGCGGGGTAAAACTAGTTATAGGGACCCAAACCTTCCCTCCCAGAATGAGGAAATGAGAGAGAGAGAGAGAGAGAGAGAGAGAGAGGGGAGGGGGTGAGGTGTGTGCGGTTGTTTTCTTTATGAACCACTTAGAAAACTTTCAGACCTCTTTATATATTCAAACACGTGTTTACAAATAATTGTCAGATATAGGACACGTTTTGTTACTTGATCATTGGTGAAATCAGAAACTACATCTGGAATAAAACACTGAGTATCATATGACACCATTAAATTGAAAACAGAGACCAATGCAATTTGTACCTTTATATAAAATACAATAAAACTAATCATATATTTGTCAAAAGGTACATGACACTCTTAAATTATTATTATATCTATGTTATACTACAATTTTGTAATTTAAGGAATTCCAAATTTGACTATAACAAAAATACCCCCCCCCCCCAAAAAAAACAAAAAAAAAAACAAAAACATACAAAAAACATGTGTTGTTATTTTCACTATTGTATTATGTCTCTTATAACTGTGTAGTGACCGATTCCGTGAATTTCATTTGAATATCACGTACTTTTTATGGAAGTTGCTGGAAAATAAAATAATTCACTGAATCAGTGTTGAAAACAGTCGAATTAAAATTAGATTTTGTTGCATCTTTTCCCCCTTTTTTTCTTTGGTGATACACTAAACATCTTACCACATCCCGTTAGGGTCATACCATTCATTCATATGTGACCATCCAATCATCATAGACAGGACAGAATGTTAAATAAATTGACCAATTGGACAGCAGTACACGGTTTTAGTACCTAAAGATTTAATAGGTTCATTGCTGATTGGTCGGTCGATTGATTGATTTGATTTTTTTGTGTTTAACGCCACTTTCAGCAATATTTCAGCTATATCATGGCGACCAGTTTTAGTGGTGGAAGAAGCCGGAATACCCCGAGAGAACCACCGACCATGGGCAAGCAACTGGTAAACTTTATCACTTGCGGCTGCGAGTCAAGTGCACCCTTTTTGTAATTTACAAAGCCGGGGGCGAACCTACGCCGTATTGGTGATAGGCTTGTATGAGTTGTTAGGTAATCCAACTACCTAACTCATCTAGTCACCCGGGGCCCTTTGGTCGATTGAAAATATATCGTTAGATGTTAGTATATATAATAGCTTATCGCCAAAGAAAACAAACTGAAAAAAAAGATCCAATAACAACTGATTTTAAAGATAGTTTAGCCATGTTTTATTGTCCAAAAATATGACAATATGATAAGTTTTGGATAATAAAATATGCTCTATAAAACTAACTTTTAATGAGATAGTGTTGAAAGTGGCGTTAAATACAATTCTAAGATGACCTCCTTCTTTCGCTTTGTTAACAAACGAGTGAGTTACCCATTCGGTATAATCTCATTTGCACATGCGCCGGTGAATGTGCCTGAGTTTTCCATTGGCAGCATAAATTGTGTACGACATTTTCCGCTAACGTAAATATAAAGTACCGTCGTCCAATCAAAGTATACTACCGTATTTGTACTCTTAGACATGTCAGAATCGAAAAAAAATCATGGAAGACAGAATGTGTTTTGAATTTTAACATGGATTGGCGGATATTAGTAAATTTTATCCCTCGCTTCTGGCTCGGGATAAAATACTAATATCCGCCAATACATATTAAAACTCCCAACACATTCTGGCTTCCATGATTTATTTCTTAAGCAACCCACTTTAAGATGGTATATTTGTAATGAGACGCTGATATTCTTGAAAGATTACAAATATTACTGTAACGTTGGCTGGTGCACTGACGAAAAATTATGTGTTTTGCAGTTCGAGTGACTTTTTATAAATGTCAGAATAACACGATCAGTTGATATTTATAAAAATAACATATATAAGAGAAATTTGTCCATGACCTGTCGGATATAATTAATGATAAACAATTATTTGTTCGCAAAATGAAATATAAAACTCCCTAAAATAGTTATTTATTTTACAATTATTTTCTGAGAGGAAACCCAAAACCAAGTTACTTACACTCGCTCTGCATTTAAGAAAATTGTATGTAACTTATAATAGGTAGGAAATGGGTGTTGGTATGTAACTCAGTATTTTTACGTCGGTTGTGCCATTCTCTATCCAGAGTTGTCGTTCCTGCTACGCTACAACATCTCTGTCAACGCTCAATTTACAAGATTCTTGTAAAACTTAGAAACAGTAAGAAAAATGTACTTAAAATTGTTTTAAATATTGTAAATATCAATAAAGACGAAAATAAATCACTCATTTCAAATCAATTCTCTCTTAAGAATGATTTTACCCCCCACTACTTGGAGAACTATTTTGCGGAGGTAAAAATTAAAAAGTTAAAAACGATCACAAATCATTTTTAAGAGAGAATTGATTTGAAATGAGTGATTTATTTTCATCTTTATTGATATTTACAATAATTAAAACAATTTTAAGTAGATTTTTTTTACTGTTTCAAAATTTTACAAAAATCTTGTGTAATGAGCGTTGACAGAGATGTTGTGTATCGTAGCAGGAACGACAACTCTGGATAGAGAATGCGGTTGTGCTTCCAAACAGATGAAGCCGGTCATGTCCGGATTGTGACTACCACAAACAGAACATTCGAACTCACAATAAGGTATTTTTCTCACTCGTGAACTCACAATAAGGTATTTTTCTCACTCGTGACTTATCACCGGATTTTTAGCAAAAGTAATACAGTGGGTGCCACTAATGGAGCAAGAAATGTTTACCCTTCTATATAGATCTCTATTTCTTATAAACCAACATGGTATAAAGATACCGAAGGGGCGTCTACTCATCTTCACTAGTCACTAGTGAGTGATGAGTAGAGCGGATCGTAACCCTTGGCTACCGATGATGCCTAAGGGGTACATGAGTTCATTACCGTTTTTTAGTGGAGTTTGTGTTGCTCATTCTTCAGTGTGTAATCTTTTGTAGAACATTGTTTGTGATTCGGCCTTTTTCTCTTGGTTATTGCATATCTGTCCCACAACTAATTATGGTTTCTGACTACCTCTTTCGAATCTTCAAACTTTCCTTCATGCTCTGTCCACAACCGGCCTTGTGTGATCAAAAATTCCGTCAGTAGCAGAAGGTTAAAGAAGATAATCTCTGGTATTTCACCCGACAATAAAACTACATGTACTTCTATAATGTTGACAGTAATCTTAAATACTAAAAAAAGACTACAATTTTGTGACATAGATACATTTTCATTTCATAATCGACAACAGAAAAAGAGGGGGGAGGGGTAAGTTGACTTTGAAGTACTGAATATAGTATAATGAAACTCTCTTGTGTACTTAAAAGTACTACGTATGCACATGTTAAAAATAATAAATTATGATTATTTGTATATATACTTAAACGACATTTATGTAGCATATAGCCAGCCTATTGTTACGCAATCTCTTCCAGAGATTGATTGTTACGTAATACAGTTGCACAAGCCATTGTGTTCAATGGTCATATTTTTTACTTCAAATTTGTAAGCAATTGTATATAATAAAGTACATTACACTACCCCAAAAAATATCCATCAAAATCTAAAACAATTGAAAAGCTATAATAAAACAAGGTTTTTTTTTAAAGATTTTTATTGGCCCTTCTCCTTAATCTACATCAAACAAGTGCCATTTCAGCCAAATGTTTGCACAATATTGTCAACAATTGCTATTTAAAGTCATAAAACATTGCATCAAAGAGAATTTGACAAAATTACTGCGTACATACGTGCAATATAACAATCCATATTCTCACTGAACATTTAAAGTCTTAAGTAGCAAAATCATAAATCATATTTCGTCTCATTGTAATACGCTATTCACCATGTTATATGCTATTCACCATGTTATATGCTATTCACCATGTTATATGCGAGTGTTGACATTTTACTCATTTACTCACATGTGGAACGAACTTGCATGACCGCATCATTTCACGTAAAAGGGGTGGGGGGGTGTAGTGTTTGGTCCCGTATATCATTATCATTATTATATTATACTTGTTATTATTATTATTATTATTATTATTATTATGTTTGGGTCCAAAAAACAATTTTAACCCCGCCACATGTTATCGAAGTGCCTGTGCCATGTCGGGAACGTGAGCAGTCATGTATTTGTGGGTTAGGGGGTATCATTTTGGCCTCCATCTTTTATTTTCATATTGGATTTTGGACCTGTTCTGACAATTCATATTCTCATTGAGTATTTTAAAAGTCCAAAGTTGCAAATTTATAAATCATATTTCCTCTTCTTATTATAACGTTAATAGATATGTGTGGGGTCCACCCATGGTATCTACAGATAAGATAAGATAAGATAAGATAAGATAAGATAAGATATTCTTTATTCCAATCAAGGACCCATACAGGGCATAGTCACTACAATGATTGTAATTATATACCATATACAGAAAAGATTCCTGACACATACTAATCTGGGTCACGGGTCATTGTGAGTAGCATGTGTAGTCACGTGAACAGATACGGTGTTGAAAAAACTGTTGGTATTCATAAAATATTGATAAATGCAATACAAGTTTTTGTTTGTCTTCAAGAAATATGATAGAAAAAACCATGTGTGAAGTTTTATGACGAAATATCTCCGATTTCTATTCTATATATAAATTTATGAATTGAAGTTTTAGAAATACTCACAGCTAATTTTAGCCATGTATTTTTATCGTGGACAATAATGAGCGTCCTGATTGGATGACCGATTTAAAACACTGAATCTGCATGGTTTAGCAAGGTTACTCAGGTCAATAGTTTATAAATATAGAATCTTGACAATGTAAAGGAAAGATGCTATGTTATATTTATTCATTTGTTTGATTCTGGAATATTGTTGATCATTGATTTAAACAAGAAAAAAGGGAAAAAAGGGGGTGAATTTTACAGCTAAATAAATGTTATGTTTCGACAGTTTAAAGAGAAAAATATAAATTTGTTGCGACTAAAGCTTAAATCAGCGTTAAAAATTGAACAAATATCAGTGGTTTTGTAAATGAGATTTATTATAAATAGTAAATCTGAATTTATTATTTATTAATTTATTATTAATGGTACAATTTTATATCCCTTGGGGGAATTTGAAATCAAAACACAGGACCGGACTTTAAACAAAAATAATAATCCAGGATTAGTTTTTTATTAACAAAAAATTCAGGACCCCTGTGTCCATGAATTTTTTTTTTTTAAAGTTAAACAATATGAAATATTGACATCCACACTCGCCTTTTGGACAGCACATTTCTGTGTCCACACTTGTAATATATAATATTAAAATACCATAAATTAAATTAAATAAAATACACATAAAAGAGAGGTACAGAAGAAAATTTATTTCATCTGGGATTTCATCCCTGTCATTGATTATGCACTAGAGGTGACATCAGGTTCTTGTACAAGTAATTATTGCGTGAATTTATACACATGAACATGTGATAAAAGAGAGGTATAAAACAACATTCATAGTGAGTTAATAATCCACCTCGTGACTAATGCAAGAAATCAAGTACAATTAAGTGTAGTTGATCAGATACAAAAGTCACCAAGGGTCAGTGCTATATGGATACCTCACTATGTCAATATTCCTTTTCATTTAGACATAGTAGTATACTCCAGTTTGCATTAATTTTGAGAATAAGTCCTCCTCGTGACTGATGCAAGGGAACAAATATATACATATAAAAAAAAAAAAAATTAATCACGAACATATTAAATAATAAAGATACAAACATAAAGTTGTTCAGATGCAAAAGTCACCAAAGGCTGATGCTTAAAGGACATAATGTTTGTCATATACACCAGAGTATACAATGCTATTCACATATATACTTAGAACCTTGCCCCCTCCAGTAGAACATGCCCATTGCTCCAATAACGGAGAAGAGAAGAAAACTTTATGTTTAAAATTAAATGATTCATTAGAGAACAAAACACAAGCAGACAGACTGAAATGATCATGTAGTTTTTTCATTATTTTTAATGAATATGCATAATTCTGACAAAATTTCTTTGTTTTCAACATTCATTAACCATATAAATTTGTTCTTTGAATCCAATTTTTTAAAATTTGAGCAATTCTCCTCTATACATGATAATAGTTTATTTCTCCTGTCATTTAATGCATGACAATGGAGGAGGAAATGTATTTCATCCTCAACTTCATCACCGCAGCACCTGGAACATGTCCTATCGTGTCTAGGGATACCCTGATATCTACCTTTCTTAATCTTTAGAGAGTGTGCTCAGCCGTATATATACATGATGTTATAAATATGTGTGGGTCCACCCATGTATATACATGATGTTATAAATATGTGTGGGTCCACCCATGTATATACATGATGTTATAAATATGTGTGGGTCCACCCATGTATATACATG